>JAQFZP010002382.1:0-13908 GCA_034695745.1 Geophilus truncorum | reverse complement strand
TGACGCTGCTGCTGACTCGTTTAATCTCGTCACCAGAAATTAAAATGGCTGTCAACACCATCTCATTCTCGTCTTTACCTACATTATTGTGCAAAAGAGTCTTCAAAATAGGTTTTTTATTGCATTTTAATTATTTTGATTAAATAATCATATAGAATTTACGTATTTAAATTAGGTTATAGAACTCTTTACGGTCCAGCAGCGTTGAAAACTCAGCATTATGCAAAACTGCGAGCAGAAAAAGAGGCTATTAGCAAGAAAGTCGACGGTAACGCCATAAAAACAAGAAAAAAATGAGATGATTTAACATTAATTGTTTATTTACAGTTAAATTTCGAGATCGATTAAAATACTCGCTAACCTCTGAGAAACATGTTGTATTTGAGAAGGACTTGGCAAATTTTGCATATTTAATACGGAAAGATAACGAAGAAGATCTCAAACTGTTCCTAGACATCTTAAACAAGTATTCTATTAAGGATGTCTAATGAGCCTGTAACTCAAGCATGATCTTCGTTAATTATCAGAATATGCACGCAAGACAGGAAACCAACAGATAGCAAAATGGGAAACTTGGTTATGTGTGTATTCCACTACCTCGATAAGCCAGAAGTGGCTTTGAAAACGATCAACAATCTAGTAATTACGTTATTAGTAGAATGACGAATAGATAAATCAAGTCAAGTTATCATTGTTAATTAATGAAAATGGCAGGCCTAATTTGATAAATTCAAGTAGAATACCGTAAAATAAATTACGAAATTACCGCAACCAAAAAATTGATGGTAACTTGATTATATGATTTTACGTTAATTATGTATGAGTATTAACTTAAAATTAAATTTTAGTATTTTTTTTTCTTTACTTTTAGGAGTATCAGTGCATTTTTCGAAAATTGAATTCAGCCTTGGTCGTGATGGATATGATGTTCGAACGAAAGCAATACAAAGATGTCTTAGACGTTTATAAACTATATCCATGGGGACGTGATTGTTGTCTTGTCGCTCTCGCATCGTGCTATAAAATGGTGAGTATGTGACAACAAATAGAAAGAAGTTTTGTAACGTTAATGCTCTTTTCCTGTTGTTATTGATATATAGAATACAACTGAATCGTATAAATTCGCGAAAGACATAGTAACCAAAATACAAGAAGACGAAGCTGAAATTCTACTAAAATCCGTTTTATTTGCATCAGCACTCGCAATCAAACAGGTTTGAATTTTAAAAATTTAAAAATAATTAAAATTTAAACTACCGTACTTTTAAATGAAATTTCATTTCAGAACGATTCTGAGTTTGCGGTACAACTTTTGTCATCGTGTGAAGAAGATAGATTTTACGTCGTTTCCAATTTTAAGGTAATGATGCGTTCTTTAAATACGACTTATATCACAACGTCTTTAAATTTCTAGTTGATGGCATTAGCAAACATGGGTTTAATTACGCCAGTATTGTCAACTTTAAATGCAGTAACTAAATACGTGACTCCAATCGCGCGAGATCGTGTTTCTATTCGGAAACAAATATTTCCCGATTGTGTAAGAAAAATTACTTAGTCGTTAGGAAAAGATATTAATTTATAGATGTGCATTTTGAATTTAGTTACAGTCCATCGAAAAAGCTGTTCACAAATTAGGAGATCCGTCTGTCACATCACAACTCAATATCATGAGAAACAGACTTTTTGAGGCAAGGAAAATAGGCCGTTATACATTAGAAGAGGAGCTGGTGAGAGAAATAAGAAGCAAAGCCGAAGATCCAATGTTTATTCGTGCGAGAGAGGATAAGAGAAGTTTAGATGTGTTTGAGAATTTTGGTCAGCAGATGAAAGTTCGGAAAGGACTGATATCAGATGATATGTAATTGAATTATTAAAAATTTTCTAAAAAGAAATTCCTAGTTATTGAATATAAAATAACGTTTTTAAATTTAAAATTTAAAATGTACATGAAATATTAATTTGTATACTATTATAGATTATTTAACCCAATGTAATTATCTATTCCATAAGTCAAGCGGAAGAAGAAAGGAAGTTATGGGCCATTCTTACTAATTTGTCTTCTTGTATAGCAGAAGCTGGGGGCGCTGATGCTTATGTTCTATTATTTGAACTTCCCTTACGAGTTCTTTTATATTTTCGAGTTTTATTTACGTGAAAAAAGTAATAAGTAGGAAGTTAATGTTTTTGTTTTGTGCTCTTCAATGTTTTATTTTGTTACTTATGTAGTGATATCTCCGAAAAAAATGCGGCGTACGGAACTTTTACTCCCGTGAGCGGTTTAATTTGAGTCAGCCTGTGATGCGGGAGGAAGAGGTTAGATTTTGGTTTTATTAGCAGACATGAAAAGATTTTAATAATTATTAATCATTTATTATTTCGTCTTTCTTTTTAGTTTATTAGAGTTCTAAGATCAATCAATGTATGGGCCCAAATGGGTCGAAAATAATAAACTCCCGAGTCTTTTTTTTTTTTGTAGGCCTAAAATGAGGCCTAAATTGTAATTAATTGGGAAAAGCTAAAAATAGACGAAAATTTTGCGGATATTGTAAAATTTTCATTCTATTGCAACTGATATTCAAATTGCTATAGAGAAACTCCATAAGTTTCTCGACATTATTACAGTAATAGGATTTAAGCTATGTGTAAGAGTGTAACTTTAGTCCCATCGATATTAGTTTAGAATAGCTGATAAATGATTAATATTGGGCTTCAATAATTATGATTTAAAACAAAAAGATTTGACAGCAATATCAAAATAAACTTCCAATTGCAGTTACACAATTTTCTTACTTGGTGGCGCTACTGGTTGGAAAACAAATACAAAGATGGTGGTCGGCGAGCGTCAACAAAAGTCTCTCGAAGCTGTTTTATTCTATTGTTCTTGAACTACAGAAAATATACAATTCATTATGACTTTTGAAAGTAAATTTTAACCATACCTGCATATTTAGCAAACTTTTATAATTAAAATTTTATACTTTTTACAGAAGATAAACGAAAGAACGAGAAATACGACACTTTTCCACCTATCAATGATTCTGTGAATAATTTCTCGTCAGGTTATGAAGAGTATTTAAACTCATTGCAGGAAAGAAACAGGTATATTACATACAGCTTAACTACAAAAAAAAAATATTTTTAAAACTTTAAATGAAAATAAACTAAAGAAATAACGTGTAAAATGTGTCAGAGTACGTCGTAAACTTAAAAAGAAAAGCCAAAAGCAATTAGCGCTTGAAAGAAGGGAAAAAGGATTTACTTTATATCTGAATGGAGCCAATGCCGAAAAAGAAAAACTTGTGTCTCCTCTTTTGTGTAGGAAAACGAAGGAAGGTACAGATGTAACGATAAATAAGTGAATGTAGCATGAATTTATACTTTTTTCATGTTTTTTTTTAAATTTAATTTAATTTAATTTAATTTAATTATTTTTTACGTCATGGTTTGTGTTGTGATATTTTTATTGTGTGATTTTGCTTTAATGTAAGTTAACTAATAACTCAATTTTACAGATTCTCAATGCTGTTTCAACTCTAAAAATTCATCTCCCCGAACCGGTCGTAAAAACTGGTTGCTACAAACACTTGATATTAAGACTGACGATGGGAGAAATGTTAGAGTATCGCCAAGTAATGTTATAAATTTGAAGAAAAATGATTCGTATCGTAAATTAATTTTATGCATTTATTCTAGAAATAGGATCGTTTAAAAATAACATCGGTCATTCCTATTACTACAGCAGTGACGAGAGTCTCAACACGCACTTTGTCAACCGCACGACGAAGAAAAACGATTTTAAAGACGAAGAAATTGAGGAGGAAATTTTCAGCTCCGATTCAGAGTCACACGATTTATCCTCGACGTATTCTAATCCAGAGTTATCTTCAGCTTTTTTTTGGCATAATCGAGAAAATAACTTGAAACTTGTCCAACCGTCTGTAAATGACAATACAAATAATAATAATAATAACAACGGCTTAATTGAGTTACTGTCGTCAGCTAAACGTAAAAAAAAATATACTTTTTTGTCTTCGTTTACTGATAATTTTTTCAAATTTTAGATGTCGAAAAACGCTTGCTGTCCGCTAAAACAGTGATACCGTCATCAAATGTTGTAAGCAGTGTAGCAGATGTATTGACAGCCATTCGACAGGAAAATCAAAAAATCAATGATAATTGGTTAATGCATGCTCAAACAGCTCAGAAAAAGATGCCAAATTCTAATTTTCTTGACACATCATGTCTTCCTTCGACAGAGGTAAACAAACGAGCAAATATGGCGCCGAATTTTGAATTTTGTATTTTGGCTTCATTTTTTAAATCTAAATTTTGTTTTTTTATATTGCAGAGAGAAATTAATAAATGGTGCAAAGTTACTATGGAAATTACATCAAATTGGGGACACCCTAGCCATGTGGGGCTGACCGAAGTTCAGTTTTTAGATGACCAGAAAAACCTAATTGAAGTCGCAGAGATCAAAGCGGCCGGTGTTCTGGGTCAGAAAGGAAGTTTAAACAATCTAAACAACAACAAAACGAAGGTAAGTTGAAAATCCAGTATTTGTATTAATGGCTGACACGTTAATGCGGAAGTTCAAGTACCATAACCGTACTCGAATAAACTGGAAGGTCGGTCAATGTTTACTTCGACTTAGTTGTTGTCACAGGAAAAAAAAAATTAAATGCCGATAAAAATAAATTTGTTTAGTTTTTTATGACGAAAAACAAAGTTTTCTTGATGATAATTTTTTTTTAAATGAAAAATTGAAAAACTCACATTATAAGATGAAAACAGGAATTTTGAAGCTGAAAAAAATGCTTGCAACCTATTTTTATCAACTCCGTTTACTCATAATAAACTGTAACCAAATGACACATCACGAAACAGTTGTTGCTAACCTGATAGATTAAATCAATATTTCTCCCCTACTCAACCCAGCAACCAACCTGAGTTTAGAATCAATACAAAAATACATTTCACATCTCCAAGACATGCCACGTTTCCTGGTTTAAACGTTTCAACTGCTTAAACTTCATGGACAAACACTATTTATTCCACAAACAAAGCTAATACAGGTACTTGTACAGGCTGTTTTCGAAATACATTAAGATATAACATTTTTTCCTGTCCGTTATTAATTAATCCATAACACTTTATCGTGATAAACATCAAATTTCGTGTAAAATCTGCACGATTTTTTCGATTGTATTCTACATTTCCATCAGGCGGGGGTTTCAGAACTCGAAATTCACTTAAAATAACAATTGTTATTCACAAAATAGTGTCTAAAAGCAAAAATTTCAGTTTTCGTTCTTTCTGTTTACGTGTGGTGGCTTTCAATCAATTTATCGATGTGGGAAATCGACTTGGAACCAAATGAAATTTTGAAAATGTCAACGTGTTTTTAAAATGTTTTTCAGACTGTGAAAGAACGGTATATGTGGAGCTGTGATTTGCAGGACGATGCAGTAAAACTAATGTTCTATCTGCTCAATGAACCATCGGCAATTAAAGTTTGGAATTTTAATCACAGTATTAAGGTTTGTGCTGTTTATTTATTTATTTACTTATACTTGGCTATTTAATTCGAATTTTTTTTTTTTTGTAGGATTTACTTATTGGTGTACGGCAGGCAAAGATTTACATCGATTCTCAATTGATTTTCGATGGAATTTTAGACAAAGCTTGCGGAAATCAAGTGTTCGATTACAGTCAAACGATTTTGTCGATACCTGCAGATGAAAACGAAGGGGCATTGATCAACAAATCTAGCATGGAGAACACGAACGTCGACGATCACTTTGCCGACATTAATCTGAGAAGTACCTCGGCAACTGATCGGATTTTCAGTAAAACAAACGATGCAATCGAAAGAAGAACGCAGTCTGGTCTCGTTTGGAAAAGAATGGAACCAGAATTGTCCACATTTTCGTCTGAACTAGCCACATCAAATTTAAAGTCTTCCAAATCTCTCTATAGCTACTCAACTCAACTAAAACCAAAGTGGCTGGAAAAATATCCGTAAGTACAGTAATGAAAGTTTCTTTTAAGGAGATAAAAATTTAAAAAGAATATATATTTCACAATTTTGTAGGAAGGATGGGCACGTTAATGAGCAGCGACGGCCGTCTTGGCTCAAAGGATTAGACATAAACATGAAAGACCCTTTCGTGGAGCCCTCAAGCAGTTCCAGGGTCAATTCCGGGTTGGGAAGACCGAGAAAATACGAATCAGAGCCGCGGTTGGATTTGACTGGGCTCGAAGAATCGTTAATGAAAACGACCATCCCCTTGCTGCTCGAAGACGAGGATTCGCGATCCAGTCGTGAAGGATCGGCACGATATGGTCGAAGAGCTATCCAAACACCTGTTCAAAGTAACTTATTGTAGTTTTTATCGTTAAAAGTAGAATTTGATTTGAATTTTGTTGATTTAGGTATTGGAGATCCTCGGAAAAGACATTCGGTCGACGAGGGACGAGAAGAATCGGCTCGGACTCGCACCAGGAGAAATTTAGATAAGAATTTAGAGGAGTCGTGGACCTCTCTACATATGTTCAATCAACATCATAGAGGGCGGTTATCTATAAACATGGAAGGAGACGTTTTAGACTCGTACCTGAACACAGACAGAACGTCGAAAATGGTCAATTCGACGAGTGAACATGATGAACTGATGTCTATTAGGTATAAAGTTATCTTTATTTAAAAAAAAAAAATTACAATCTCTATTAATTTTTTAATTTTTTTAGCAGTACCAATTCTGATTTCATCATCCCGGAGTTACCCGAAGGACAGCGCATTGTGATTAACATTCGAACGACGTGGGGAGATCGACATTACGTTGGGTTAAACGGCATCGAAATCTTCAGCAGCACGGGGGAGTGTGTAAAAGTACAAAAAGTATGTTTTTTAATAGAAAAAAAAATTTTCTACAGTATTTTTAATAAGAAATTCTTTTTGTGTGGGGTATAGATAACAGCTCATCCTGCCGACATCAACGTATTACCCGAATATTCCAAGGATCCGCGCATTGTAAACAACTTAATCGACGGAGTGTACCGCACGAGAGATGACATGCATCTGTGGTTGACCCCATTCACGGCCGGGAAAGACCATTTGGTGTTTCTGACGTTTGAAAACCACGAGAAAATCGCCATGGTCAGAATATGGAATTACAACAAGTCGAGAATCCACTCGTTCCGCGGTGCGAAAGACATAGAAATATGTCTCGACAAGATGTGCATATTCAGAGGCGAAATTGCGAAAGCGTGCGGCGGCATTCAGGGAGGAATCGAAGCTTTTGGAGATGTAAAATTTTAATTTTTAATTTTTGTTGTTATTTTGTTATTTGTTAATTAATATTTGCTTTTACTTTTACTTACTTTTGGTAGACGATTTTGTTTACGACGGACGAAAGCATCCTAGAAAACATCGCTAGACACGACACAACTTTCTTCAGCTACACTACTGTGTCGAGTGAAACCGTAAAAGAGGAGATTCTATTCGAAAGACCGTCGACTGCGCACCAGTTTGCCGAGGGAGAGAGACCCCTAACGAGCGCGATCGAGAGACGAAACGCATCGATGGGTTGGGAAGATACACTGCAAGACGTCACTTTCAAGTCCTTTAGAGGTGAAGTTTTGGAGTTGCACGCACTTTGCAATTGGGGTGATCCCAGTTGGATCGGGTTAACCGGTTTGGAAATATTGGACGAGGTCGGCGACGTTCTGACTGTGAGTGCGGAAAGAGTATCGACGCCAATCAAGGAGTTGGCAGCGATGAAAACCTTAAATAGGTTTAAAATTTGCCAGGAAGTTGTTTTGTAGTGTTTATAGTAAATTTTATTTATTTTAAAGATTGTTTGACGGAAATAACGTGACGACGCAAGAGAAAAGCATGTGGAAAGCGATGTATGGCGACGGGGTTGAATTTAAAATTCGAATCTCGTTTGCAAAATCGGTGCAAGTTTCCGGGATTCGATTATGGAATTACAACAGGAGTTTAGAAGAGTCGTATCGAGGAGTAAATAAAATTTATCAAGCGTTTTTTGAGATGTATATTTGACAAGAATGTTTTTATTTCAGGTGAAATTTCTTCGAATTAGTCTCGATAATAAGCTGATATCGCCACCAGAGGGATTTTTGATCCGCAAAGGACCGGGAAACGTTCATTTCGACTTTGCTCAAGAAGTGAGCTTCGCTGGACCTCCAGAGTACAGTTTATTGCCATCCATTACGGTGAAAAGCGATAAATACTATGCAATTGACAACGTTACAACTCAAGATTACGAAGCACCGGTCATGCCACGGGGATGTATCCTAGAATAAACGCTGATTTATATTTTTAAAATGTAAATTTCTTAATTTTCCTTGACTTTCTTAGTTATTTTTCAGTTGCAACTGTACTCGACGTGGGGAGATCCGTATTACGTTGGATTGAACGGGTTAGAAATGTACGACGCGTTGGGAAACCGTATACGGCTGACAGAAAATAGTAATTTTTGTAATTGTTAACTCACCAAAGCAAATTTTTAACTCATCATTTACTCTTAACAGATATAGCAGCTTATCCAGACAGCGTAAACGTTCTCGATAACGTTCAGGATGACGTTAGAACACCAGATAAATTAATAGACGGCATTAACGACAGTTGCGACGGCCATCACATGTGGTTGGCGCCCGTCTTGCCGTGCGTGGTATGGATTTTTGAAGGTGTTTCATTCAATTAAAAATATTAATTTATTCTTTTTCGTTACAGTTGAACAGGATATACATAGTTTTCGATTATCCAGTCACGATTTCGATGATTAAATTGTGGAATTACACAAAAACGTCCGCAAGAGGCGTGAAAGAATTTGGCGTGAGTTTCTAAAAAAAAAATATTTCTATTCGTGGAATTGGAATTTGAATTAAAATTTTAAATTTCCCGCTTTTTCAGCTGCTCGTGGACGACTTGTTGGTATACCACAACTCGCTGGAACAAGCTTCCTCCCATACAAGAAAAAACGTATCTGGGTTGTATCACACGATTTTATTCACACCTGACAAAGATATTGCACAGCAAGAACGAGGTTCAATTCTCAAAAGCAGTCACTTAGATCAAGATGTACAGCTAACCAACGATTGCCAAGTCGTTCACAAGGGAACTTCGGGAAAAATAGTTGATCAAGGTAATTTCCATCGATATTTTATTTAATCTAGTTACTCTGAAATTTAATTAAATTTTCTTTTCACAGCTTTAAGGCCAATGACGAGCTTAACTTCAACAAAATTTAACTGAAAAAAAATGTTCAATTTCAATTTTTTTTTTATGTAAATCGAATAAAAGGTTTTTTTGTATTTATATTGTGCTTCTATATACCACATTGGTAACCCAACATAATAAAACAGACTTTTAAATCATAACGATGTAATTTATTTACTTCGGATTTACTCTACAGATATCATATGGTGTAATTAACACTATTCGATTGATTAGACTACAACTCTTTACATTTTTCGCGGAATAAATCATCGATTGATTTATATTTTGCCAGCGAAATTCCCGTTGGATATCTGGTCGTCCCATTTCTCGACCTTGAAGAGGTAAAAACGAATTTATCAAAGGTAAGGATTTCTACGTGTTTTTCGGGGAGACATTTTAAATAAATAATTCAAAGGAAATTGGTGCAGAAATAACGATAGTAATTTATAAAATAAACACATAAACACATACCCAGGCGTAAGGGCAAAGAGAATTGTACACTTTGTAGAAATATTCACACGGTTTGTAATTCTCGCCCTTGATTTTACGGCAACGATGGTAGTCAACGTAGCTTTGATAGCAGTACCTGAATTTAAATAAAAGCATTAATAACAGAATAAGACTCGATTTTTCCCTATTTTTCCCTACTTGGTTTGGTTCATGTTAGGAAATCGAGGATCAAATGGAGCTGTTTCCAGTTTGAACTCGGGTTCAGCAGATTTCTATGAAAATAATGGCAGTTACGAGTTAAAGTGCGTGCATTTGTTTCTTAAATAATGAACCGTACCCCCATTGTTGGAGTAAATTTAGCGTATAAACCTAACGAAAATACGGAAACGAGCAGCTAAGATGAGCTATTGCAAGGAATTTTGGGTGTTCGTGACGCTGCGTCCTGCGTGATGCCAACGCCATCTATTGCCAAATAACAAACTCTAAATATATTTTATTTTTTTTTTAAGTTTACAAACGAGAAAAAAAATTCAATAAGAACAGCTTGGAAAAGCATTTAGATTCTGCCGGCGAAGGTTCCCGAAGCCACCTGATCATCCCATTTTTCAATCTGTAAAAACAACGTGTGGTAATATTTAAACACAACGTGTGTTTTAAAATTCAAATTATCAAAACTTTACCCATGCATTAGGACAAATGGAGTTGTACACCTTGAAAAAGTACTCGCATGGCTTGTAGTCCTCCCCTTTCACTTTACGGCACCTGTGGTAGTCCAAATAACTCTGGTAGCAATATCTAAAATGTGATTGGTAAATTATTGATTATTTTCCTTTCATGCAAAAAAAAAAAAAGAAAAAAGTGTTTTAGTACTTGGTCTGATTCATGTTTGGAAATCTTGGATCAAATGGAGCAGTTTCAAGTTTGAATTCAGGTTCAGGTGGTGGCTTCTGCTAAAGTTTTATTTTTTTTTTAGGGTTATAGGCTCAGGGTTTTAGGGTTAATGGAAAATAATTTGTAAAATAATTTTACTTTTCCAAATTTTTTAGTCCAAGGTGCCAAATCGCCCATGCTTAAGGGCATTTCTCCTCCTTGTCCCATCGCTTGAACAGTCGGACCTGTAGTTCCAGATGAAGAATCAGTACTGTCTTTACCCATTCTAAGAACATCACCAATGGCTGCTGCAACTTTTTCAATCATCCAATCGGTAAATTAATTTATTATTACTAGTCAGATTATTAATTCCTGTTTAAAAGGTATGTATTACGATAATGATTCTTTTTTCTTTACTTCTAAACCTCAAATTTACGTCCCTTTCTGAAGTGTACGACTGCTAATAATTTTAAGATGTCTCTTATGTTTTAGAATAGAAATGGAATAATCGTTGCTAAGAGCGAATTCTAAACGTTCTGCGCAGTGGAGGACCATCTAGTGGGAATTTATGAACCTGTACGATGTGAGGAAGGCGAAGTTGAATTATGAACGGGAAATTGTAAGGTTGAAGATTAGAAATGAGTTTGAGTGTTTTGTAAGGCCTTATAACTTGAATTTAAAAAATTAATTTTTGTGTTTTAAAGGTTGGAATATGAATATAGTACCGTAGATTATAAGGTGTACAAATATGTAAGGGCTAACAAAATTTAAAAATGTGAAAAGTTTAGGTTTATATTAAATATATTGTAATGGATTTAGAAGTGTACGCATCTGAAAAATTATACTTTCGGAAAATGTAAGGCCTTACAAAACTGAAGGATTTGCCAAAATTTAAGAAAGTGGAGTGGAAGATATATGGAAAATTCAGTATTACCAAATTGTTTCTGGGAAAAGATGCGACTCGAAAGACATCATTTAATTTTTTTTTTTTATAATTCTAATATTTCGAATAGTTTGTTGAAATAGTAGTAGTAAAAATTCACATTTACCATGAGTTTTTTTTTTAAACAAAATCTTCTTTTGAGAAATTTACGGGTAAAAATAAAATCACTATATTTTTGAAATACAGTATGCATAATTTGACGAACTATAAATCCTTCTAAAACCTTACGCAATTTATTCTGTTCCCACAAATAATGTACTGGTTACATTGAACACTTTACCCTTTTTAACGGATAAAAGGACTTACAAATAATGGTTCAAACTGCAAGAATTGTAAAGTATACGCCCTTACTTTTAGGATTTTTATTTTAGAAATTGGAAATATTAAGAAAATAAAATGCAATTTCATTCTCAGATGATTGTGTACTAACTGTAATTTGATGCTGATGGAGACTTCCGTTTCGTTTTCCCTTTTTTCGCAACCTGCAGACATTCTTCATAACGGCCTTGTGGGAAATCCACCATTGATGATCATGCTTAAGAAATTCCATCAATCTGAATTTCACATTTCACATTTCTCTTTCGTCTTAAGTTTTAGTTTTTTTATATCTTCGTTCTTCTATACCTACCGTATATTAAGACATCTTTATGTATAGTATATTTTGTAATTTATCTCTTTATTAAACGAAATATTGATTAACTGTATCATGTGAAACCAACCAAGAAATAGATAAGTATAAGTAAGAATTCCATGTTTTAATCAACAAAAAAATCAAGTAACAAATTTTGCAGAAAGGACCAAAACAGTTCTGAACGCGTGAGCAACTACTGGTAACCCACGTCTGACGGCGGACTTGCCATCATCTCCCAACTAGCCACTTTTAACCTTGCTGCCACCTTCGCCATCGCCACTTTTTCCACCGTTACTCCCTTTCCCTTTGCCTTTCTCTTTCTCTTTTTCGGGGTCGGGGATTGGTTTCTTCTCGGCCGCTGCATTGTCGGAAATGGTACCGGTCTGTCTCTTTTTAGGCGACGCCACCTTTACGTTCTCGTGCTGAACGGTGATGCGCTCCACCGTAGCTCTGATCTTGTCGCTCATGTTGATTTTAAAGCTGAATCAAGAAAAAGGAGAAAAAAAAAAAAAATTTAATTTTTTTTTTTAAGTTGGTAAGAAAATGTAAAGGCATTTTCGAGTTTTAGAAATAAATGAAATTTAAAATCTCATTTCTTATCAAACTTATTGCATTGGTACTGTAGTTAAACCTAAACCTAACTATGAAGCCTATATAATTCGAACGTTAGGCTTGTTATTTAACTAATCGTTTCATTTATCGTATTTTAAGATTATAGTTTATATAATTGTAGTCGAAAAGTGTAGAAAACCTTTGATAAAAGTGAAAATAATAAACATATATACCTTTAGAGGATGGCTACTAATGTTTGAAAGAAAAATC
Source organism: Geophilus truncorum (assembly GCA_034695745.1). NCBI lineage: Eukaryota > Metazoa > Arthropoda > Chilopoda > Geophilomorpha > Geophilidae > Geophilus > Geophilus truncorum. Next base: position 945 of record JAQFZP010002382.1, on the reverse strand, counting down.
CGTAGACTGCTATCGAACTCGCTTGAGTCAGTAGAATGTAATAGTTTTACAATTTCACTTCACAGCTAGAAATGATTGTTGCAACAATATACAGTAACACGAGATTTAGTTAGAACGTGTACCGAACGATTCATTCGCGCGTGTTGTGTCAGTTGCAATAAAAGCTTCGTTCGTTCGACATCAGGAGCAGCCATCTTCTATTCTATAGAGTTGCTGATCTTTACATACTTTGCTGAAAGGTAAGTTATTTATCATTCTTAAATTGCATCAGAAATGCTGATTATCTGAAATGTTTCACACAAAAGAGTAAAGATGTACCGTAACTTTTACGAAAGTCTCATCAAATGCATTATTTGATTCAAATTTAGGTTTAATATAGAACACACAATTTGAAATTTACATATAATTTTACCATATGAAGGAAAACTAGATCCGGATTTTAATTAAATTGCATTTACCGTAATTTCCAAACTCGATTTTTCCATACAAAGAAATCAGTTCAAGTCATTTAACATTCTTTATCTTCTTGTGAAAATAAAATTCCGCCATGTTTTTTCAACAATTTTGACCGCGTACAGTAGAGTAGAAATAAAAAATTTGAGTTTTGTTTATTTACTGCAAAAATAAATTCAAACTTTTTCAAAGTCTTTTTATCAGCTTAAATCAACATGAGTGACAACATCAGAGTTACTGTGGAAATAACCATCATTCACAAGAGGAGATCGGTTGCAAAGGCACTAGAGGCGCCAGCGGTGGAAAAAGACTCCCGTTCCCGACGTAGCGAAGGAGAGCATGAAGGAAGAGGAAAAAGAAAAAGAGTAGGACGAGAGGTACCAGAGCTACAAACGGTACCAGAGGCACCAGCGGCGGAAAAAGACTCCCGTTCCCGACGTAGCGAAGGAGAGCATGAAGGAAGAGGAAAAAGAAAAAGAGTAGGACGAGAGG
>JAQFZP010002381.1:0-13911 GCA_034695745.1 Geophilus truncorum | reverse complement strand
CTGAGTGAAAATGATCTCTGCCGCCGTGAAGGAGAAGTCAGTCAAATCCGTTTTAAATTCATCCCGAGTCACGTTCTAGATAAGGCGTGCAGATGTTTCTTGATGCAAGAAAAGTACGACAAACGTGGCGAAGAAATGCCCTATTCTCTTCTGGAGGAGTACGCCAAGGTCGAGCTTGTTTTGGCTGTCAACTAACTACCTTAATGATCCTGCATTGCTTTGAAGTTGTCGTTTTGCTTTCGTATTGACTTGATGTTAGTATTTAGTAGACTGACCGCAATTTATTTAATTATATTTGTCATTTGAAAGTAAAAGTTGTTTGTAAAATGCAATTAATAGAAATTACACTTAAAATTTCGTTTGTTCTCAACAATTTTGAACCGGGAAAATTATTTTTATTTATCACTTTTTTACTTTTTTAAAACTAGGCCTATTTTGATAAACAACATCAGGCATTCGATTTAATTTTAAACAAAAGCAAAGTTTACTTAATTTAAATCTCGTGAAATTCCTTTTGTACTACATTGCCATCTACCGGCAAATATTGCAAACTATAATTGTTTACATTATGGCCGCATGGAATCAGACATCGCCGCAACTCAGATAACACCAGAAATGAGACTCAAGATCGTCTCAATTTTAATTTTTATACAAACTTCATTATACATTTCATCATGTGTCAATATTATAGATGAGGTAAAAATAAATATTCTGTAGAAAAATAGACACAAACTTCAATTTTATTTGAAATTTCAGGATCAAGTGTCCGAGCAATTTTTCAGCAGCGGTCACACGAACAACTCGATTGTCGATGTATAGAAGTGTTAAAAGACAGTGGAACAGCGTTGACCTGCGTAAAGCGCCACTAAATATTTCAGTAGCCAATTTTTGAACCCTGATCTGGTCTACTGTAGTGACACCTGAAGTTAAGACACCTGAAGGAAGTGGCACAGGAAATAACGAAATTTTCAAAATTTGCTGCCTTGCTTAGTAGGGGTGAAGGGGTTAAAAAGGGGGACAAAATTAGATAATGAGATTATGTACAGGGTACAGGGTGTAGTCTAAGTAGTTTGGTGTGATTGTCACTAGAAAAGTCTAGTTTACTTACTTGTTAATGCTTTTCCCATCCATGTATTTAGTGATTTCTGGTTATCACAATTCCAGCGCCGCTTAATGACGAAAATTGAAAACAACAACAACATCATAGTCCATCAACACGTAAAATCGCAGTAATTAAATAGAAACCTAGGCCACTGGTATTTGAGATTTTTCAAATGTATCGCCATAAATAAAAATTCTCAACGCGTTATTGCTTGGTTTTAGTTCTCACATTTGCCGTTAGACGGCAGCGTTATTTACCACTGTAAACACGACCACGCCAAACATCCGAGAAGCAAGAACGCACAGAACTTTGTTTACATCAATTTCAGCTGTGTTTTCTCTTTTATTAATCATTATTTACGTCACTCCAACATGCCGAAATTGCCGAAAAATAAAATGGTGTCAAAACAGTGCCCAAAGTGCGAACAACAGGTAACTAAACTTGATTTATCGCTTTGGTTGGAAATAAAGATAAACAAATTTGTATCATCAGGTTCCAGTAGCTTGCAAAGCTTGTCCCTGCGGACACATATTTTTCGTCACCCGAAGACCAATCAGTATCCACAAAACAGGTGGAAATCCGGAAGGTAAAATTAAAAATGATTTCAAAAAATATTAAATAAAATTATTTATTTTTTGTCATATTTAGAAGTGATGGGTGAAGTAAAAAGACGACGAACCGAAAGAATCAAGCGCGAAAGACCAGATTTTTACAATGCTTTAGAAATAGAGTCTCAGTTAAAAAAGGTTGGTAAATATTATCAGAAATAAATTTTTTTTTTTAAATATTAAAATATTTTTAATTCAGCTTCATCGTAGAGCGCGGCAACATAAATCGTCGACGAGCACCAGTGCATCGGCTGCCGAAATCGACGATGGAATAGACGACGAACAAATCACGAGAAAGAGACGAGGCCGGCCGAAATTCGGGGCTAATAAAGAAGAAAGGGTTGAGACTGGTGAGAAAATAAAATTTAAAAAATAAAACTATTTATTTATTTATTTTGTTTAGTTGAACAAGACGACGTTTTGACCAACATTTCTCCTGCAAAAGCATCTGAATATTCGATTATTTTGTCTGAAATTAACTGTAAACTTTCTGCTGGCTCCTCTCAACTTTTATAAAATTTTAACTGATAACCGATTTATTTCATTTTCGTATCTACAATTTAAAAAAAAAAAAAAGTGGAAAATAAAAGTCAAAACTTTTTTATTTATTAAAAAATCTCATTTGTTTTATCGAAAGATTGAGAATTTTCGCGATAATTTCCCGTCCGGGTTTGAAAGCGCCGACTCGATTTCGGTCATTTGGGGCAATTTTTCCAAGTTGCCAAGCGCTGCCAACGTCGGTTTCGTCTGCAACATGCGACTAGCGACTCTGCGAATGTCGTCTGGGGTAATTTTACCTTTTTTGAAAATAATAATAATAATAATTTAAATTAAAAAAAAAATATATAATTTTAGACTTTATACCGATTTCTTCAATGAAGTGCTGGGGTATTTTGCGGTGGTTAGTCGCAAGAACTTGTCGCGCTATGTCCTCGAAAACGACCGGTCGCGACTCCAAATTCATGAGTAGCATCGACTGGAGTTGAGTTTTGGCTCTGTCGATTTCTTTCTATCGGGAAAATTGAAAAATGTTGATAATTTGTTTCGATTAATTTGAAATTGATTAATTTTACATCAGTTATTTCTCCCGCCATTCCTATGAATTCTTTGACTATCACTTCGACTAGGTTTTTCAACTGAAAGGAAATAAAAATAAGAAAATTTAAGTTATTTTTTTTTTGTAGTAATTTTAACCTGCGATGGATGGGCACTAGCGTGTATACAAAATATCCCCGTGTCGTTATATGCGTGGTTATACGCAGTTGCGTTGTACATCCAGTGAAATCTGAAAAACAAAAAATAAAATTGATATTGTAAAATTTTTTTTTTAAATTAAAGTTTTGGTTAAAAAAATTGGAAAAAATTTTTATTACCTATTCAAGACATTCGTATAAAGCCTCGTGTACATCCCTTTCCCGGGTCCACCAGCCGAAAAGGACCCACCACCGCCCATCATCATGTTGAGAACGCAAAACGAGATGAAATCGTCGTCCTGATGCGAGCAGCTCTCTAACCCGAGAACAATATGCGCGAGATCCGGGATGGGCGTCGGGCCCAAACTGATGTTGGACAGATCCTTTTCATTACGTAGAAGACCTCCGGTGTACTGAGCGACCGAAGCGTCTCTCTCACGGGCGTCAGAAAAACAAAGTTCGGGCTGCTGCTGCCAAATTGCCGGTTTCTCGTTGAAATATTGCTGCGCCAGTTCCACCAGTTTGTCGTGATCGACACCCACGCCCGCCAAAACCATGTTTTTCGGTTGGTAGTAACTTCGTAGGTATGAGAATAGAAGTTTACTGTGGATTTCAGATATGTTTTCTGGTGGGCAGAATTTCGGTAGGCCTACCGTCTTGCTTTTGTATGCGCCCTAATGAAAAAATTCGAATTAATAATGTGTTTTTGTTTTTTATAATGGTAGAAAAAAAATAAAAGCTTTCAATCATAGAAAACTAATTTAGGGTAAAAAAATTGGTTCTAAAATTCATTTTTAGAGTAAAATTAATGAAAATATAAGTTATTTTTAATTTAATTATTTCTAAAAAAAAATTCAAGAAGTTCGTTAAAATAATCTTATCCAAATTTTCCTACGGCATGGATCATTTCAGTCAAGATCGGTTCTTGTTCTGGCTTTATATTCATGTCTTCCACTTCGAATTGTATCATCGACGCGACATCGGCCAACTCCTTGGCTTCTAATTTCGGTCGCAGCACTACTTCAGACAGCAGTCGCACTACAGTGGGTATTCCGGAAGCACTAACGGATGTGGCGTAAATCGTACAATCCCTATTTTTTTTTTTTTTTATAAATTAATATTTGAGCAATAAAAATCGATAATATTCAAATATTTCTTTATTTTTGCCCTCACCGTGACGTTTGGCAGTCGCAAATACCGCCATATTTCTCCAAATCCTTCACTATTGCTTCTCTATTGCTGTACTCGACCGTGGACTGAATTTTTCAAATTTATCAAAAACATAAATTAATTTTTTAAAAACTCAATTTTAATCATTTTTACGTTAAATGCAAGTTTTTCTAAAAAATGTGAAATTCCACTTGGATATCCGACTTCGTATCGAGACCCAGAGTCAATTTTAACAAAATAAAATAAAAAAAATTTATTATTATTTTTATTTTTATTCCATTTTTTTTTTTTTTTTTTTTTTTGAATTTTCGAACCCCCAACGGTGCAAAATTGGCCGAATTTATTTTCAGAAGCGACTCGAAGCCCATTGGACAACGTGGTCACTTTGGTCTCCGATCCCTCGCCTTTCTCGTCAAGTTTTCTATATATCGGCGGTGGGATTGACTTTAAGGGTAAATTTAAAGGTATTTTCGTGATGTCTTCCACCGGCATCGCGCCGCCATTCTCAACTACCGAACTCTTAAAGCGCGAGATAAATTGAAACGGTTTCGTTGTTTTCGTCCGACTGAAATTGAAAATTTTATATTTATATTTTTGATTTTATTTCTTTGTGTTAAAATGTTAAAACCTGTGCAGTAAGCGGCATAACGAACGGCACTGCTGGCTGAGAGTCGCCATGTTCCATCTGACGCAAGCTCCACGGACCACGAGACGAAATAGATCCGGGATCATTGGAACATGATCCAAGGTCTCGCGTCAGTAAGTTCTTAAACGTAGAAAAAGGCCTAATTTTTTTTATTAATTGTGAGATTCTGATTAAAGGAAATAAATACTATTTTATCTAATTTAAAAGTTATTTGATTGTTTCTGATATTTTTGATGATGACTTTTTTGTCACTTTAAAAACATTCCAACTTCCAAGATATTTCCACGAGAATCTCACGTAATGGAAGTATGAATAAAATTTTAGAAATGTTTGTTTGTGCTTGAAACTGTTTTTTAAACACGAGAAAATAATTTCAATGTAGTACATAAATAATTTTCTAGGTAAACATATATTAAAAAAAAAAAAAAAAAAAAAAAAAAAAAAAATGAAAACGTAGTCGATAGATAGCAGCAGAAAAAGTAAAGTTTTATTGTCATTAATTTCCACCAAAGAACATCAGTATAAAAAAAATTTCAAAAACTGACAAAATTTGAGTTAAGTAAATAATGGTTTAACCTAGCTATTTTGATAAATACTATTTATCATTACAAATTTTGTGTTTAAATATAATTTAATTTTTGTATTTGTGATCACAATTTATTATTTCATCACAAATTATTGATAATCGATTACAAACGGGACATAAATTGAATTTCCCTGAGACACTCGGAGGCTATAATGCCAATTTCATTCCCAAACAAGGATTCAATTCCACCGTCGATCAAAACTATTTTTGCATAGATTTCGCTATAAGTCGTCACAATGATCTTCATGGCTAAAGAAATTTCCTGAATGTCCAAATCGGAGCGTCCGATACTGCCGTTGCAGGCATTTTCGTACAATTTCTGAAATCATCAAATTTAATCATCAAATTTTATATCTACCGTAAATTGGATTCAAATTATACGGTGTATTTGTTTGCTGCATCTTCCAATTTAGCACAGGTTTGTTCGACACTGGTGTTCATCGCACAGACTGCACTTTCAATCAGAGCCTTGAGTCTAAGCCGAAAATCACCGGAGATGCTGTCTTTGAAGGATGGCTGCAAAAGAAATTGTCTTTATTTATTTTAATTTAAAATGTAAGTACAGTCAACTCCCTCATATCCGGACATAGGGCGAGACTGGGAAAAGTGGCCAGAATGGGAGCAGAAAGAGAGAGTATTTAGTGAAGGGAGACATTAAAAGGGGCCGAGACTTTTGGCCGGATAAGAGAGCTGGCCGGATATCAGTATGTCCGGATATGAGGGGGTTGACTGTACTGTAAAAATGCATGTGTTACATACATGTTTGAAGAGTGCTTCACATCGTGGCAGTTGTGGCAAGCTGAAGTACTGTTGGTCACAATTGAATGGTTGCTGCAATTAAAGTTAATTTTGGAATTTTTGGTTTTTTGTCGTGGAGGGGAAAAAAGAAGTGACAAGTGTAACTCGCAATACCAGGATCAGAAATTTTTAACTTTGTCGATAAGTCAATAAAAAAAATCTCAAAAAATTACCCAGAACCTCTGCAAATCCCAAAAAAAACTCGAATTTTTGAAATATGGTAAATTCTAAAAATATCTAAAAATATTTTAAAAATACCAAAATATTTCTCATAAATTTAATAATAAAAAATATTAATTTTTTTTTTTTTTTTTTTTTTTTTTTTAATTTTACAAATCTCTTCAAAATCTCTCTTTCTCTCTCTCTCTCCAAAAAAACCCACGACACCCCGAAAAACGAATAACAAAATTTCAATTCCTAAATTACGGTATTTCCAATCCGGTATTTGATTTTCCAGAAATTACTGTATAAAGCTTTAAAAACCTACGCCAAAAAAAACAGCTTTCAAACATCCATCGTAGTTATCTTGAATCTGAATTCATACAAATAAAACATTAAATAATAAATTAAAAAAAATAAAATTAAAAATTGATCAAATTTACCGTTTTGTTGGTCACGAACATCTGAATGGTCATATCGGCGATTTTATAAGTCTGCAAGATTATGTCGCATTGCTACGTGCATAAAAGTGTCAAAACAATTATTTGAAATAACTTTTGAAAGATTTGTAAACCCAATAACCCTCATACCGGTACTGGTACGTTTGATTCCGAGCAATCGAACGTGATGCAGAATATGAGAAATAGTATCACAAAAGTCGCCATTTGGGCTTTCAATTTTGAATTAAGCCTTCAAAAGTCATTTTTCTATCCAAGTGTTTAACGTTAAAGAATTAAAGAAATCTATGTGGGGAATATATGGGATGGATGTTAGACTGAAAAAAAGCAGGAGAGCCAGTTGAGCTGCATTTCTGGGAAAAGGGCGACTATTGTAACAATATACAGTACCGTATTGTTGTAGCCGGTTGTACCTCTTATGTTTTGATAAAACGTCACCTGATGGCGCCGCTATGAATACTGTGTTTGTAACGCGTTTGTAGATTTACTTTTCACTCGTAAATTGCAGAAAAAAATCTTTACTTTCAGTGCTAAGCGATTGCAACAGTCGTTTAACACCTAAAGTAAATATTTTTCTGCAAGTTATGAGCCAAAAACAAAACAACAATAACAAACTTTATTAGCGGCGCGATCTGATGGCGATTTCCTTAAACACAAATCTCTTCTCATCCCAAGCGGGCAGATGCAAGTTCACGAGCAAATCACTATGGAGATACCGGTACCGCTAAAATTTAAATTTCTGCAATATTTTTTACATTTATAAAATGGATAAATGACACCAGGAATGCTGCATGAGTCTCATTATCGCAAAGACTGGCACCATTTTCATTAACCAAAGCAAGACCTGTTATTCGACTCTTATTTAACCTCCAAAAACAACATTAACTCTTTTTTATCCAAAATCAATTGAGAATCTATTGAATACATTGGATACATTGGTAGTAAAAATTACCTTTAAAGGAATAACTGATTTCAATCCTTGTCCAAAAATAGTATATACAGAGTGTATAAACTTCAATAAACTCAAATATTTATAATTTAGTTTATACATTTCTAATTCCAGTTGAATAATTCCACACTAGATATCAGTCTTTAATAATAAACCGTCAACAATAGACCTGTCATCACTATCACACAGCTTAGCCCGTGACATTCAACTCTAATGGCTGCGATTGGTAAAAAGACCTAAAAGACGTTCCAAGAAAAAATAACATTTTTCATTTTATTTTTGCATTACTTTGAAACGACTTAGCGCAAAATTAATAGCTTACATTAAGTTGCATCTCCTACCGGAAACGCAATGGCTGGAGCTAGCACATCTGCTGGAGTCATCAATGGCCCTAACTCTTCTGGTACCGGTATCGTACTTTCACTTCATTTTTTCTAGACCCAATTTACAAATCTCCCAATTTCCAGACGAGGTAAAGGATTCGAAGAAAAAGTCATCGAAAAACCAGAAACGTGAGAAATCTGGAGAGAAACCGGCTCCTGCTGAACCGGCCGAGGTAAATACCTTTAGGGTTAATTTTTCGAATGGTTTTCAATTCGAAGTGTGTTGCAGCAACATGGCCGCGGCAAGAAGGCGAACAAGAAGGGCAAGAAGAAGTCCAAGGCTAAGTCTCAGTAGATGGAATTTCGAATCAATTTTTTAAAATTTGAAGAAATGAAAAAAAAAATGTTTCGAATCAATTTTTTAAAATTTGAAGAAAGAAAAAAAAAATGTTTTTCGGGTTGATAAATTGAAATTATTATTATTATTTTTTTTGGGGGGGGGGTTTAAAAATTTGAAGTTTTCAATAAAATATTGAAACTTGTTTCTTACTTTATTATTTTTTTTATTTATTTTATATATTTACATTAATGAATTTGTTTGAAACGTCATTAATTTCAAATATTGATAATATTTACAGTTGAAAAACAAAAACATATCAAATTTCTGTTAAATTTTCTGTATTTTATCTTGGGTTAAACAAAATCCTGCATCTGGGGACAAGCATTCTCAAGTCGCATCTCATTCCCATGCCACAAGGCCTGAATCTGCAGTTCGACGAGATGGGGCTGAACTGTGACCGGGTCGCCACTTTTTTTTCATTATTTGAGACCGAGGTTACGAGATCCAGCCCTATTTTGTTGATTCTCGATAACGAATGTGACCTCAAGTGAACAAAAAAAATGGCGCTTAGGATGAAGACGAGTCGCATGAAGAGTGTCGCATGATTCATTTTAGCCTACATTATTAACAAAACGATGTTTAACGTAACATAATTACGGCAAATTAAGTGGAAATCTTACCCAATGTAAAAACAGGTGTATCTCTGGCGTGAAAATGCAGTTAAACGAGCTAAATCACGCTCGGTGCCGTACTGTATGTGTACAATGACATGTGGAGAAAAGGGAAAGGGGTAAACTTGATTTGATTTGATTATTGACCAGCTGACTGACCAGCTGATTTCACTTGTCAGTTTTGTTTATTTAAGTATGATAGTTAGTAGTTTGATTCCGCGCGCGATGGAGTGTGTCCTAGATTGCTGTAATGTTGTTTTCATCCGGTTTTGGAAGAAAATATTTACATTTTGGTGTAATGGTTTATACCATCATTAAAAGATGAGCTCAAATGAATGTTTAAGCTTATTATTATGGTTTTAGTGGTACAAAAAAGGTCTATGTGTCAGAATTATTAAACTCAAGATAGAACATTGCAAACATTGTGCATAAGATGACATCATATTAAGAATGAAAAGTAACAAAGCATATGCGCGTGATGTTATACAGTCTTATTCGAAAACCACCATAAGCCTAAAAACTTGGAGCAGTAGCAAGCATTGAAAATACGTCTTAATTAGAGCTAAAAAAGTAATGGAATCAATGGACGTGTCGTCTGACGATGAACATGAACATATCAAAGTAAATCTTAAAAAACTTACTAATCAATTTAATCCTCAAGTTGTGAAGATGTATTTTTTTAACCGACTGGGGCTTATGGAATCGGAGCCAGATACAAACTCGTCGGGACACGTTCCACAAGTGACCTACTCCATCAAAGATCGAATCTTGGTCGACTTCGCTTCTCCACTTGGTCAATTAATGACACGCCAGGCCGAGCCGACGGCGATGATTACAGAATCGGCATCGACATCGGCATCGACATCGGCATCGACATCTACAACAGCATCGGCATCAAAATCGGCATCAAAATCGGCATCGAAATCGGCATCGAAAAGAGTGATCAAGCGCAAGAGAGGCCGTCCACGCAAGAAGGTGTATTTTTGGTTAAATTGTTATTTCAGGCCTAATCTGTATTATTTTCAGGCATAACCATGAAAGAAGATGTAATTTTCGAGAATATGTGACACATTTGTATATGTATGTGTATTAGTAAATAAACATTCTCGATGTGCTGTTGCAAAATAAAAACAGAATATATTTTATTTTATTTGATTTTATTAGTCAATACAATTTAATTAAAATTAAAATTTTATGTGATACAATAATATTAGTTTCACTTTATAATTAGTATTTGGTGTAACTCAGTCCAAACTAACTAAACTAAACTAAATGTCTATCTTAAGTTATATAAACATGAAAAACAAAACTATTCTATTAAACTAAAAATAAACTCTATACAAACAACAACAACTTTACATTTTATTATTATTATTCGTAATTATCTTTAATCCAAACAGCAATCTGTGAAAAAATGACCACTAATAAAAAATGGAATCTATAAAGGCCTATATATAAGCTTAACCTTTCGAGAGATAATCTTCATTCTTCGCACTTCGGCTTTCTTCTCCATCTCTTCCTGCTTGACCTTTTCGTTGATTTTAGCAAGCCATTTGCCAGTAAGAACTTTGGAAGTGGTCAAACCAAGACTGGACATCAATTCTTTGTTTGGAAATTTACTGGCAACAATTTCCTCTTGTATATCTTTTAAGCCTTGTACTGATCTAGATGGTACTAGCCCTAAATTGATCATGTATTCATTCTAGTAATGAAAATTAGTAAATGTTGTAGAAATAGCAACAACTTTTGTAGCTTTAATTTTTTTTTTACCTGTTTTGAATTTCTAGCTGCAGCCATTTTATACAGTTTAGCAGAAAAGAAGTTGTTTTGCTGTGATGGTAGAATATAAAATGCAAGTGATCCTGTTCTGAAATTTTAGTGCTTTGAGAAAACCTGGTGATATGATCCTGATTGGCTGATCTCAGAATGAGTTTTAAAAAATAATACTTGAAATTAATTATACAATTAAATGTGGAAATAAAAGTATTTAAGTAGTTGAGTTTGCTATTACGTGGCCAGAAATTTTTTAAATTATTTTTCATAAATGAAAATGAAGAGCTGACTCACATTTGTTCTATTGTTGGCGGTTTGGAATGCCGCCATTATATATGTTGTTCTATTTGTAATTTTCAAGATTGAAATTTAAGATGTTTTAATTGCAGTTAAAGTTGATAAATTAGAGCTAAAGGTACCGTATAACATTTTATTCTGGATATAAATTTTATCGCGTCAGTTGTTGTGATTTAGGTTGTTATTTTAAATACAATTACATTTAGGCCTACGGATTTTCAGATGAATTGGTAAGAGTTATCCACATTTAAGTAACTTATATATATTTCTCGAAGTTTGAAATGTGTGTTCTTTGATGAACACCTTAAAGTTTTGGAAAATTGTTTTCCAAAAAATAAATAAAAACAAAAGTAATAATAATAATCATAATATTTTACTGTTTTTCTCGTTTAGTGTCACTTCTTCGTCTATTTACATTTTTTCTTCGTCGACAGTTTTCATCTTCTCTTCTTCGACAGTTTTCACTTGCCCTTCTTCGTCCAGATTTTTTGATGTAAACAGTTTTGCAACTGTTATAAAATTTCACTAAAGCAACCCGCTGGTTGGCTTCTCTGTATTGCCAGTTCGAATACACCGAAGCGAGATCAGAACTGCCCTGTAATTATCTTTACAGTTTACCCAGATTTCCAGATTCCAGATCACGAAGTTATCCCTATGCTTTGTTGACAATTTTCTGTAAATTTACATTAAACCTAAGTTGTGCATCATTCTCAATAAAATTTCAATTAATAGTGCCAAACTGATTTATTACAAGTAATAACTTTTACAATTTTAAATATAAACAACATTTCGAGTTAGTCAGTTACTTTACAACAACATTAACGCTAAATCAAAAGTAACTCGACAACAATATTGTATTTAAGAAGAGTTCATCAAATTGGCAGCCAAGATGAGCTCGACGTTGATGTATTCCTCGAAGACGAAACTGGGCACTTCTTTGGGATTTTTCTCGTAGTAACCTTGCGTCAAGAAATACTTGCAAATACGCTCCAAGACGGTACTCGAGATGAAGCGAAATTGAATTTCGTTGACCTCTCCTTCGCGGCACGTTCCCGATTTGCTCAGCATCGTTCGAATGGTCTTGGAGTACATCGCCAGTTCTCGCTTCAAGATGAATTCGTGACTGTCGGACGAAATCAACTTCAAATACAGCGAGTTCGGTCCGATGCAGTCGCCGTATTCTGTGTTCTCGGCAGCCAGAGTGGTGAGGTTTTTATCACCCGATTCAGCCATTAGAATTCAGATTTCAGCAGTTAGTGTATGTAGGCTTCGCTTCGTTCTGAGTTCTGATGTTCGTCGCGTGCTAAGTTTAAGAAACAATAAACTCGTGCAATGACGTCACTCGAATTCGAACATCATTCGCCATAGTACTTCCAAACATTTATTCACGTTTGTGTATCATTCTACGAAATTACTGGACCCCGCCTGCTTCTACCCAAGGTATGTAACGATATAATTAGTTTAGATAGGGTACGAAATACATTTAATTTGCTAAAGACTGACTAGTTCCGGTAAGTGTTGAGTACTACAAAAAATTTTGAAAGTACAGTTTAGTGTGTCATTATTAAAAAAAATAATTTTTTTTTAAAGAAAAAAGTGTTATTTATTAATTCATGCTAAAGAATAATGTCCACTCGAAATTAAAATGTTCCTATGTGTTGAAAAGTCGGTATCAGATTGCTCTATTAGGTACTATTTAATAACATCGGTAAACGCTATTTTTCCTTCATAAGTTGGAGAAAGGTCTTCATTTTCTTACATTTTGCCAGAATTAATGCATCGAAAACAGTTTTTATTTAATAAGCCTATTTTGCATTCGAATACACAAATTCACCACCAGGAATTACAAATGACAACAATACAATGTTTATAGGAACGATGACATAATTGCCATACATAATAACTTATGACGTCATTTTCAGACAAAACATTGCTCTGCACTGCACTAATGGATGTTGACGATGATGAGGAGTTGCTACAACCCGGTAAGTGCAATTTGGATCTAATACATGACTACTTTTTTAAATTCCTAACATCATCGACTCGTCATTTTAAAATAACAGAGAAAAAATTCAAAGTGGGTGACATCGTGTGGGTGAAGTGGAACACGATGTACTGGCCAGCTTACGTAAGCCTAACGTTGTGTTTTTTTCTACAAATTCTAATAATGTGCACATGATTTTTAAATATCTTTAAAAATTTTTTATTATCTCTAAGGTTAAGATAATTTACGAAAGTGAGAAGAAGTTGACCCCAGTTTTCATCGACTCGTTTGATCATCATCTGAGAAGAAAGTCATTTCGATGGGTGATTTCATTTAATTCGATCAAAGGAAGAAAGTTGAAGGTAAAAATAGAAAATTTTGGCAAAAACTTCACATTTTGTTATCATGTACCATATTCATTACACAGTCGCAAAAAATTGAATCTGAGGATTTCGCTGAACGGTTTTCTCGTGCACTAAAGGTTATCGAGAATTATTTTATCATTCGTGCCGGGGTAGACAAATCAATGACGCCTCAGAAATTTTTCACGAATTCTTATGGTTAGTTTTAGATTTTATTTGATGTTTTTAATAGATGCAGTAATTGGATTTGTTCGCACTTTGCAGTTGCCGAAGTTGAGTTAGAAATGCATGAAAGTGAGAACTAGGAAGTAAAATTACTTTTTTTTTACAATAAAATGTTATTTTTACAATAGGTTCAAACAGCGAAGAAAATCTTACAACTGATGATAAAACTGAAGAAACGGAAGAAGAATCGATGGAAACGTATTTTTATTCACAACAACAACAATAACAACGTACCGTAGTCATTTATATACATAATTATAATTATTT
>JAQFZP010002380.1:0-13913 GCA_034695745.1 Geophilus truncorum | reverse complement strand
AACTACTCAGAAAATGTTTCTCACAATTCTTGGGAATGACGTTTTAGAAAAAGCGAGCAAAACTACTCAGAAAATGTGAATCTACTTGTTGCCACAAATCTTCTTGAATCTTTGAAAACCTATCTTCAAGAAATTAGAGGCAAATTTAGTGAACACGAACTGAAAGCCAAAAATAGATGTCTAGATTCAGATTACAGTGACACGAAAAAACAAAAATGAAAGCGAAGTGTGCGTCTCACTAGGTATGACAGATTAGAAGAGGTACCTTTAAGTAAAAGTTAAAATTTCAAGGTGGAAACATTCCTTCCTGTTCTGGATTCTCTAATCTTTGAACTGGCAAAACGTGCAGAAGCTTATTTATCGATTAGGAATGTTTTCCTTCCTCAATTATTTTAAAACAATTGATTCTAATAAGCTAAACAAAAAATGTGAACATCTGGCTAAGGTGTATCACAAAGCCATTGACTATAGTGACCTTTTAAATGAATGTGAGCAACTCAAGCACTATGTAGTTCTTGATGAAAATAGTGACACTGTCCCTGCATTGTACAGAAAAATAATTTCAGACAATTTGAAATCTGTGTTTCCCAATGTTGAAATTGCACTTACAAGTTAGAGTGTTTATGTGCATGATGGTGACTAACTGTGCAGGAGAACGTTCATTTTCAAGACTGAAGCTAATACAAAATCAGCTTCGCAGCACAATGGGACAGCAGCGTTTGAACTCGTATGTATAGAAAATGACATCATGAAAACTTCCAAGCCAATTATAAAACAATTCTGTGCAAAAACATATCGCAAATGTTTGATTAATGATTAATAGTACTTTCATACTGTGCCATTATTAAAAATAGTTTAACATTTACGAGATTTAGAGCCGATTGCACCAACAACAGTTAAATTTAGCTAATGGGAGTTTGATAACTGGAGAATAGGTTGGTGCAAGGAAAATTTTTAAAACTTGGTTTAAAATCGCAAGTTATCTAAACTGTAGATTTATTAACTGGCAATTTAATCTTTCTTGGTGCAATTGGCCCTTAGGGTTTAATTTCAAGTTTATTGTTGGAATTTAATAAATGTTTTAGTTGATTTATTGTTTGATTTAATAATTAATATTTAATGTTTCATGCATTTGTTTGTTGAATTTTATGTTTGCATTTGGATTATAAATGTATGCAGTCATTGAATAAACCCAATCATCAATTGAGTAGATAAGCCCAAGTCGCTGATTTGCCCAGAGAACCACAATGGTGTTAAGACAGCCCTGTTCTAAGCTTTTCCAAAATGGTCACATGTCAGCTTCAGCCTTGCAAACACATAAGTTTGATCTTGTCTTGGATAATCCAGATAATTGACAAACTTTTAGCCGATAATAGTGTTTGTCCGAATAATCAAACGGAGTTGACAAAAGAACAACAAGCGAAGAAATTTAATTGTCATTTCACTATTTCTCGTGAACCGGAAGATGATGCTGCGAAATTATCACAGACTTTTTCGGGAATTGTTGTCAAAAACTCTGATTTGTTGAAGATCTTAAGAATAAGAGGAGGAGAGTACAGCTGGTTGACGACAGCTGTACTTGATCATTATTTGCGACTATTGATGGCGGTGGATAAACACATCTTCGTGTATGGGGTGGACCATTTTAAAAGAATCATGACGGGAGATTACACTTCAGTCTACAGAGAGACGATTCAAGAAAGTAGGGGAAAAAGGGTTAAAATTTTTGCATATTTGCAGGCGCTCTGGAGACGGCTGTTTAATTCAAAGCACCAGATCCAATTAGAAGATCGACCTCACCTTCTGAACATGTTTAAAACAATATTGTATTACGTATCAAATGAAGCTGAACTTAATGAAAATTATGCTCAGCTTCAATTGAATGCAATTGCTAAGAAATATTCTTGTTGAGTACTTAAAAAACATTGAAAATATTTTTAAAAGAAAAGATGAGTAAGCTTTGTGTTTTAGGATAAATTTTTTAATTAGGTGTAACGGGTCCGCATCGCGCCGTCGTCTTATCACAGTGGCGTCTTATTATATTTCTTTAAATATAATAATTACATTTATCGCGCCCGCGTGATACGTCGTCGGCGTCACATCACGCCAGCGACGTCATACTGCAATGAATTCGCTACAAAAACACATTGAAACAAAATCAACAAAACAGAGACAGAGGCAGTGAGATTTCATACTGAAATGTCGATGCAAATTTACTCAGTAAATTAACATCTTTTTTGGCACTTTAGCCTTAACTTTTCTTTAGTTATTTAATGAAACCAAGTTTTTTTTTTTATTTTTAGATGTCATTATTAACGAAGGTTTGTCCATACGACAATTCGCATGTAGTTTTGGCAAATCAATTCGTGGAGCACTTGATAAAGTGCAAAGAGCAACATCCAGAAATGCATCTTAAAGTTTGCTCACACAACGCCAGCCACCACGTACCTCTTTACGAATTCTATCAACAAATTGTGTTTTAATGCGAAGATAGAATCGTGTGGAATCGGGACGCGTTTAGAGGGCGGCCAGTGGAAGTGGTCAACCAACCATGTAATCACGGACTTGTTCGTCCTCAACCTCATCCTCCACCTCCACCTGTTGTGCAACATGATTGGGAAGAATGGGGTTTTGAAGAAATTGAAGTAAATTTATTTTAAAACTTGCCCTTTATACTTTCATAAATAATTTATTAATTTGTTTTATTTGATAAAATAGAGCTACTACTGCCACCGTTGCACTCACTGCCAAGATAGATTGAAAAAGAGTGTAGATGAGTGTTATGCCTTACTGCAAGACATCGGTGATCGCGGCATAGCACTAGAGGATTTTCGCATCATTTACTTGGTAAGTTTAACTTTTATTTTTTTAAATTATTTATTTATTAATAATTTTCTTTTGATTTTAAGTTACATTATCACCACTCAGTCAGAACGCATGGGACTAACTTTCCAAACATTAAGGATTTTCTCAGCCATTTCTTGGCTGGAAAAATAACTTTTGCCATGAATCATTTGGGTAAAATTCAATTTTTTAAACATTTTTTTATTTCATTAATTTATTATTTCTTTCTTTGCAGGTCAGGAAATTGTAAAAGTGATCCCAATTGAAAACTTGGACCAATTTGGCTTATTTATTTTGTGTAACGTTGTTTTGGAGAGTTTATCACGAATAAACTGATTGTTCTTTTTTCCATTGAAACATTTGCCTGCTTGGATTAAGTCATTTAGTTTTATGTATAAGTCTTATTTAATTAAGCATGAGGGATCTTTCTAAACTAGAAAATTCCCTAGACATCATTAAGTTTACTTTAGTTAGTTTAGTGAAGGAACGATTCCTACAAACTAGACACAACAATCAGGCAAAATTAACGTGTCGGGGTCATCATTAGTTATTGCGACCGAAGTTTCATAACTAGAAATCAAACCAGTCGCATTTGTGACCGAGACACGTAGCAACATATCAGGTTAAGTAGCGGGAAAGTTGTTGTTTTATAAAATGCGCTGGATGTCCGTAGCGACTAAATTGCAATTCAAATGAACTGTAACATGAGCGGGCAAGTCTGGAGAGTCAAGAAACAATTAGACAACGCCATAATAGTGGGTGTCGACTCGTTTGAAAGAATAGAAACAGGACTCGAAAATAAAAAAGATGAAGGAGAAGTGATCGCAGATTATGAAAACGGTAATTTTTCGTGTTTTATTTAGTTTATTTTTTCCCCCCTTTTTCAGTTTCTTACATTTTTTTAGAAACAGAAGATGAGATTTGTTCATCCACATTTTTCTTATCTAGCAGCAACACCAGATAGGTTAATTAAAGATCAAACAGAAAACCCAACCTTTTCGGATTGTTAGAAGTAAAATGTACGAAAACAATGAAAGGGAAGTTGGTTAGAGATGCATGTTTGCAAAAATGCAAACTTTTAGAAGAAAGTAGGTAAAAATTACTCGTTTAAAATGATTTATTAATTCTTTAGGCTCATTATGACTCGTGCGATAAATATCCGATCACGTGCGACATGTGCGAAATGAAAATTTCGCGTTGTTTGGTAAGTATCCAAAATTTAAAATTTAAAAAATATAAAAATCTTAAATCACTATTTTTATTTCTTCAATTAAGATGGAGAATCATCTGAAAGAGTGTCCAAGACTTATCTATCCGTGCAGATTTGCATCTATCGGCTGCATCTTTCAGGTATAAATTAATTTTAACATAAAAAAAAACAATTCTATAGTACCGTAATTAGTAATAAAAAATAAAATATTTAATTTTTCAGGAAACTCGAGATGAATTGACTGAGCATCAAGAGTTAAAGAACCACGTCGAGTTGATTTTGAATGAGGTAAGTAGAAATATTTACCGTACGGTAAATGCATGTTTCCAAACTTGTGGACAACAAACTAATAATGCCTAGTTTACAAGGCACCTGAACTTCGAAGTTCGTGTGCTTCGAACTTCCCAACTTCGAAGTTGGTTGTCGTGTAAATGCGCGATCTTCGAAGTTGGAATTAGGAACTTCGAACTATAAAACCGTATAAATTCTCGAACTTCGAAGTTATCAAACTTAGAACTTGGATAATGACGTTTTGATGACGTTGTCAGGTTCGCATTTAAAATTTAGTGCAGACCTGACCTTAAAGCAGACAACTAATCAGCTGATTAGTCTCCACGTTGTCACATCAGCACGTTGCTACATTGTCAGAACAATGGCAACTAAAAGGCCGAGAAAAGAAAGTATTTTTTGGGGCATTGGATAATTGTGAATGCCTTGAAAGATGACTTTATTTTCAAAATAATTAATGGCGAAATTTTTTCTCGCCAGAGGTCTGTAATTTAAATATTCAAGTTCGAAGTTTGTCAGCAGTATAAATGCGACCCTACTTCGAAGTTGGTCAGCAAGGGGTGAGATAAGCGCATAAAAATAAAATATTTAATTTTTCAGAGAACTCGAGATGAATTGACTGAGCATCAAGAGTTAAAGAACCACGTCGAGTTGATTTTGAATGAGATAAGTAGAAATATTTACCGTACGGTAAATGCATGTTTCCAAACTTGTGGACAACAAACTAATAATGCCTAGTTTACAAGGCACCTGAACTTCGAAGTTCGTGTGCTTCGAACTTCCCAACTTCGAAGTTGGTTGTCGTGTAAATGCGCGATCTTCGAAGTTGGAATTAGGAACTTCGAACAAAAAAGTGAATTTAGTGAATGAAAAAGCAAATTTCCAATGCATTGCTATTTACAGGCCTCGTTATAACAAACATTTGGTGGACTATGAGAGGAAAAATAGACGTTTTGTAAGCAATCAAGGAGCCATCACAGCTAGAAAAATGGCTGTTCGCCAGTAGATTCAAACTTGGACTAATACTACATGCAATAATACGTAATGTATTATTAGTCCAAGATACAACTTAGCTTAATATTTTATACACAAATTTTAAAACTCTAGTTTTGTGGCCTTCTCGAGACATTGTACAGGCTAATATGCCTTTAGCATTCAAACTGAAAAGCCCCAACACCAGAGTAATAATAGATTGCACAAAGATTATTATTCTCTAGTTACAAACATCATACTACTCTGAAAGGTTTAGTATATATAACATCTAATGGAGCTTTTTCTTTCATACCCGTATCTAATATGTGGAATGGAAATAAGTTATTTCAGATAAAACCATCACCAGCAAATGAGGTATTTTGGATTTTGGAAGAAGAAGATGAAGTCATGGCTGATCGTGGATTTAAAATTCAAGATCTATTAACAACTAAAAAAGCATATCTTAACATTCCTCCTTCTAGAACCAACAGAAAACTAACAAAATTTCAATCAATCCAAACTAGACGAATAGCATCGATTAGAATTTACGTTGAACGCGCGATACACAGTTTAAAAGCATTTAGATTGTTGCAAGGTATAATTTCATTAAAATATAAATCATTATTAGATCAAACGATTGTTGTTGCAGCTGCAATTTTTAATTTGAATAGATCAATCATAAAAAATCCTCAACTTGATTATCAGTGTATTAATGTGATAAAATAAAATTAAAAAAATACTCTTAAAAAATCTATTCATTCATATTTAATGTAAACATTTTTAAATAAAAGTGTTGTTTAATAATGTTTAACTAGAGTTACTTATCTCTTAAGTCAAAACTTTAATAAAAAAAAATAGAAAGAGAAAATGTTTTAACAAGGCAACATAATTAGCACTATATAATGCTCGATGTGCTCTATTGTCAATTGCTCTTTTAGTTTCGAAAGCTGGCATATGAAAATAAGAATTTATTAAAATCTAATAAAGAAAATGTGCGACGATTTTTAAGCTTCGAAAAAACTTAAAAGAGTTGCGACTGTGAATTAGTTTGCGCAGCGGAACATCTCGAAAGTAAAATCTATTTTTGACAAAGGATATTTTCAAAACTGGACCGACGAAAAATTCATCGTCCACGAGATTCAACCCATGAGTGATCTTGAGAAGCAGTATAAAAGTTTGTGCTATTAGGAACACTAAGGAAAAAAAACAAATAATAAAATTAATTTCAAATAATAATAATAAGAGTAATAACAAATGCTGCTGTCGAATTAGATATTGATTTCGATTGTAAGAACGTTGTTGCCACCCCAGCCTGCTCTGAACATTATTCGGACGGCCATAGCAAAAGTGACGACCAGTATGCAATTTTTAACGTGTATTTGAACACTTTTGACACCCTTTGCTGGGTCCAGATAATAAAAAAGCAGTTCTAGAGCTTTTTCTATTGGATTTTGCAACAGAAAATAAATCCAAGAGAATTCCTACGTGCCGCTTCGGTAATTGCAAACGAATCAACGTAGGATATCAAAGGTAAATTTAACGCTTTAAACTTAAAGTTACTTTGCTTTAAGACCTTCGTTTTTTCACCTCATAATATCATACGTTTTGTTGTCGCATTTTCGTACAAGTACGCATTTTTAGCTTACTCTTTTCGGCCAGCTGTGCTTCACCTGATTTTATCTGTTAAATGATGCATGTGTTAGTTTCATCTAATTTCATTCTGCTATGTCACACCATAACTTAACTTTGTTGTAAATGAAATAATCTGCACAAGCATCATACGCAGCTTGCTCATTATTGTATCGAGCCTACTCATCTTAAGGTGATATTTTTTAGTAAAAATAAACATTTCCCTTTAACTGCTTCTCTTCTCCCAGTCAAGAACAGGAAAAACTGTCTTAAGTTCCCCAATTAAGGAGACCAATTAATCTACTCGGCACAAACAATAATTACCGTATTTTTGCTAATATAAAACGACAAGTACAAAACCAGCTCTAATATCAATATTTTCAAAATAAACAAACATTCTTACAAAAAATTATATTTTTTAATTTAGAAAAGTTTTTTTTCGGACGGCTGTGCTTCGCGTGTCTAGCAGTAGGTTCTCATTTTGTACCGAGTTTGATAGCTGGCAAATGGCTAATATTTGCTGAAGGTCCAATTATTTGTTATATTAAAGTGTCAGGTATGCTAGCACTAGCCATATTGTATGTTTTAATTCTATGCAGGATAAAGGCTGAAATTCTTCCTAGACGACAGGTAAACCAAAGCTCATTCTTGCTTTGGCCTCTTGTTGCAGCTTCAATCTCTTCAATATATTCAGATGATGTCACACTTTAAGAATTGCAAAAAAGCAACAAAGCAAACCACGAACAACGCGATGCGCACCAGACTTTACAAATATAGGCGAAGAATGTAACAGAAAATGGTGGATAAATCGAAATTAGTTCAAGATATGTTCCAAAATGCAAAATACTTTTTCTTTCCAAATAAAAAACCTTTCTGCAAAGGCAACTTAAGTGAATTTGAACTACAATTTTTTTCTTTTTGAAAACTAGGAATTAGATTTGCTGAGTACTGTAGGAGAATTAAGTTAAACAATATGTCTGTTAAGATTACATTTTTGGTTATATACTAAACAACTCATGCATTGCACAAGTGAGAAAGATTTTGATGATAATTTTGATAATAAATAAAAATGCAAACAACAAAAGGATGCAATACCAAAGTGATACCAAAGAGATAGTAGTTAATTCGAATGATAAACTGCCTTCTGTTCTAAAATGAGATTAGCTTTTTTTGTATTGTCAATCATTTGATTAAAATCATCCATTTATAATCGTTATTATTCTGCTTAATATGGTCCTCCTTATTTCAATCTGAATAAATCAGAAATTTAGACCATCTGCTTAGTATGGCATATGCCCAATGTGTTAAACCATGTAAAAATGGCCTGAAGAAAAATGTCTAAAGTGTTCACACTATGAAGTTTGTTTGGCAAGTGCATTGGCAAGTGCAATAATAGATTGTTTGGTAAGTTGAATGATGTAATTTGCTACACTGTATACTTATATTTACAATTGATAGTTTTTTTAGACTTCTGCAAGAAATGAACTAAAGAATAATTCAGGTGTAATTGATAATGAGATAATATGTAAGCAGGAATTGCTTTATCATAACCACTTGATAAGCCAGATGCCATAGTCACATTTAAAATTTTTAAGTCACTGGAATAATTTCAATAATGCAGAGGTTTAAGGTTACAAATGCCCAAAAATCTCGAGATTCTCTGCTAAATTTTTGTAAATCTCCCTAATACTTTGTAATTTTCTTCTAAATGTCTAAAGTTAATTCTGCAATTACTATTTAGTAACTTCAATTCTTGTTTTTTTTTTTTTTTTAAAGTTCCACTTATAATGAGTTAATTAAAACTGACCAGTAAGTTAATGCTTGGCAACATTGCCAGACATGGAAGTAAAAAATCATAGATCTTACTGTCCTATTACTAGGTAAAGAGAGACTAAGAGAGGTTACTGTAAAAAAAAATTTACGCCTAGCATCTTCTTCTGCTTGACGCTTGGCGGCGGCAATAGCATCTGTTTGCCATCTGCTTGACGCTGGCACATACACCACCACATACAAGACCATTTGTAATGTAGTGGCATCGGTCCTCGATCAATCGTGTTTTCTGCTTAATTTTCAACGTTTCATCCAGCTATTTTGTGTCAATTTAAAGAATTCACAAAACCGATAAAAGAGTAAGCAGTTAAGAGAGAAAAAACAAAAGCAACTCCAGCCTTAATATGATCCAAGACAGCCTAGTGACAGTATATTACCTTCAACTAGAAAAAATGATATCTTAAGAGGCCTATAAGAAGATTGTGCCTGATTCTAGTTTTGTTGTAACCTATGCAGACAGTTTGCCTAGAGGATAGTATTTTTTCTATTAATATTTTTATACAATAATTTAAAATTTATAACTAATTTAGAACTAGAAGCCAGTTTTTTTTACAATCCAAACCATCATCTAGTCACCACAACAACGTACAAATTAATGAGAATCCGTCACCAAGTAACGATTTTATATTAAAACATTTTATTACAGAAAAAGTCCACTGACAAGGCAGTGCAAGCCATGTACCGGCAGGTCACAACGGGACAAAGTAAGTAGCTAACAGTCCGCAAATTGTGAGTGGTTGTAATATTGATTAATTATTTTCTCAGTGCACTTCTACAACTTCCAGAAAGGGATGGAAGTATTCTGTGCCAAGAAGCACAATAACAAACAAAATGGATATGTGAGTTAAAATTAAGTTTAATTTTGTATTATTAAAAATTAATTGACTTTTTTCTTATTTGTAGACAATGTTCGGTGACGAAAAGATCTCAAATGAGATATTA
The DNA here is from genome assembly GCA_034695745.1 of Geophilus truncorum. Lineage (NCBI taxonomy): Eukaryota > Metazoa > Arthropoda > Chilopoda > Geophilomorpha > Geophilidae > Geophilus > Geophilus truncorum. Next base: position 4,198 of record JAQFZP010002380.1, on the reverse strand, counting down.
GATGAGCTGCGTTTTCAACATGGAAAAGCTTCTTCAACATTTTTACCTCGACTTTGTGAAATGTATATATATATATATATATAAAATATTCTTTTTAATCTAAGCGCTAATTATGCATTGCGATTACCATTTCAGAACATTAGGAAACGTATCAGGAAACGTATTAAAAGATTCAAAACTGATGAGGCGTCTAATTACTGAAAATAGTGGTCACCTTGAGTACATGAAAAAAAAGCATTACAATGATTTCTAATTTAAAAATTGTAGATGCTCTAGGAGAGACGGCCCCATGCGTTGATGGATTTATTCAGACTTTAAATGGTTTAAAGGATGAATATAATGTTAAATATTTTTGCACAAGGGAATGCCAACAAGATTGCTTAGTAAATGTTTGTAACCATTCGATGAAAGGGTAGTTTTAATGATAATCCTGACCCATTACAATTTAGGCACCCAATCATTAAAACAAATTATGGCTTCGTCAATTTTAAAACAATCGGGTGGTAATTGTGAATTTAATTCCTTTTTATTTTAGAAAATAAAGATTTTCAAACGAAATCAGTTGCTTTGTCGCAAAACTAAAACAATATTGCTGTGCCATCTCAACCTCTTGTTGAACTTGACCTAAATGAAATTTCCATTCCCCTTGGCGAGAAAAATGCTGTCACATATATTACGGGTCACATTGCCAAGAAAATTACCTCAAACCACGACTGTACAGATTGCAAATCAATTGATGCTTATGTTTGCAACGAAAACCTCCACCAATTCAACCTGAGTGTGACACTTCGAAATGAAGAAATGGCACTCGATTTTCAAGGCATAACTCATGAAATGTTTACAACATTTTTTAAAGTTTGTTATGACCAGGTTTATAAAATCAGCGCTCCGCAAGCGAGCGGCAAACGCAGCTAGCCGCGAGCGTTTAATTGTGAGGCAGAAATAAACTGGAAATCCGCAGCTCAAATCTGAACCTCAAATTTTCATATTTCTATCTGAAATATTGGTGCCGAAACCCGGGACAACGTGGAAATTAGCAGAGAATAGCAAAACCCGATTTCAAGATGGACGAATCTAACCCAACATACCAAATCCAACAAATACCACGTGGTAGAACTGAAAAGACCACTCGCGTGGAACGAGCTTCGAGTGAACGAGCTTTTAACAACGTCGGCCATCAACAACTCCACGGTGCTGTTTCAATCAAATCAAGACGGGTCTTTCCTTCTCTCCGACTTCCATAAAAAGAGAACAAATTTACTCAGCCTAGGAGTGCCCTTTGGGCACTCGACCACAGCCAGGAATTGAATGAGGAGACAGCAGAGGAGCGTAAGAGGTAAGAGCGGAGACCAGACCCCCAAACCCTTTTACAGAAGTAAAATGTCCAAAAACAATGAAAGGGAAGTTGGTTAGAGATGCATGTTTGCAAAAATTGTTTTGTTGCAAACTTGTGGACAACAAACCAAGTTTGAAAACAACATCTGATTATTACTATTAAGTTCAAGGACAAATGGCTGTCACAGAAAAAGTGGTGTAATTTTATAGTTTTTACTGAAAGTGATATTCATATTGAAAGAATTTGGTTTAATGGTAAATCCTGGGATGAAACATTGGCTAAATTACCTCATTTTTCAAAATTTGCATTGGTTCTAGAATTAATTCAACTTGTCTCAAAATTGTACATTGATCATAAATACATTGGATTTTCTAAACGAAATAAATAAAAAGTGAAATATAATGTATTTTATTTTTTATGGAATTAGATAATGGAACAAGTGCAGACGATTCTGTTAGTAATGTTTTTGTCAAAACCCCCCAACTTGTAAAGTGTTGGACAATGTTATAGACTTGGTCAAACACCCGGGTCTACTTAAACCGTAGTTCCCCCCTTACACTACCAGTCTAATCTTAACTCGCCTATGCGTACAGTCGCGTTTTTTTTCTTGTGAAAATTTGTATCAAGAAATCCAGTTTTATCTCTACTTTTTCTTACCATCGCTTGCCAATATGGTAAGAGAAAAGCAAATCAATCTGGTGAAAAAATCTACAAAAGATGGTAGATCTAGTGGAAGAAAGCGTGAATAACAGGAACACGTAGTGGTTCACTCTGTCTTGACTGCAGAAAACCCAAACGACACGTGTTCGTCAAGTCATGTAAATTCAAATACTGTGCAAACTGGTAACCTTGGTACAGGAACAGGCTCAAATTTAAACACAAATGGGATTCCTGGCGTCAAGAATTACCGCTCTAAAAACCGAAAACTTTAGAAGACCATGAAACGCAAGATGGCGATTTTTCCGATCAAGGTGTAGACGATCAACCCAATTCAGATAACATCACCGTTCCAATGAGCACGTGGAAACGAATGGCCGACTGGTTTGACGAAAATAGTTCGCTACCCAAAAAGTCGGGGTACAACTACAACCGAGAAGACAGAGACGTTTTTAAAGATGACGCTTACAATTGTTTCGACGAATTTTCTCCAGAATTTTACACAGAGGACGAGGAAGACGACGAATCTACAGCACTTCAGGCCACCCTCAGACGTTTGGAAGATAAGATTTTGCGTTTGGAAAAAGGCCCTAAACGAGAACGTCAGCAGGACAACGAATCATTGCTTTCTGACTCCGACTCGGACTGGGAGAAAGATGCCACGAAACCCTTAATTTCGTATGTAGTTGCAAAGATACAGTAATTGATAATGCTCTGTTGGCAAAGTCTGATTCCAAGCAATCTAAGAAAATGATGCAGTAATTCCCACGTTCCTTCCTGCAAGTGAAATCTTTATCGCTAAAGAAATTGGACGAAGATGTGAAAGATTATCTAAATCAGAGGAAGTGCACCTGGTCGTAGTGTTGCCATCGGATCATCTGAGCCGACGCTGATTTCGGATCGGATCGGTTTTGTAGAAAACCGGTCAAATGGCAACACTACCTGGTCGCAGTTGCGAGAGACCCTCCACAGAAACATCAGCATGTCGGCCCTACGTGTCGAAAGCGTAATTGCAGCCGTTTTTGATCGTTTCTACACTGACAACAGCATGTCAAGTAAGTTTTGAACCTATCTGCCAAAATGACAGACAAAAAAAAAAAAAAAAAAAGTGTGGACTAAATCTAATATTTGTAAAATAAGCTAATATTAGTTTATGCGGCTCAACAATTGCTACACCAGCAATTACCTAATATAACAGGATTGCATCGACCAGGTAAAACAAACATTGATCCTTCCAACAGAGATGAAGAAACCCTTAAATGTCTGTGCTAGCATGGTAAACATCCAAGAAAAAGATTTTTATCAAATTGAGAAGTTAAAATTCAAAAAGTTGAATATACCAAAACACCAAATCAAGATGTGTATTTTTATGAATTCAAAAACCAAAATGTTAAATAGAAAAATCAAATTAAATTAAAAATAACTAACATTGGTTAAAATTAAGACATTATAAAAAACATTTTTAAAACAATTTCAAAAAACGTTAATTCCTTAATTTATTATTTACATGCCATTTTAAATTATTGGTCATGCCTTTCTCAAGGATACACGACCAACCCGTTTACATGGAATGGGTTGTAGTGTCCTGACTTATCTTAGGCGAAAACTAGGCTTCGAAACCGTAAGCCAAAATACCGAAGGTACCGTACTAAATTACCAATTAATCGGCAGGGTTAGTATGCGTCAGCAACTCTATAACAAAACCAGAGTTGAAAATAATTTAAATAGATTTTGTGACGGTTGTGAAAACCGTAATTGGTTTGAGCTCACATTTTAGAGAACTCTGAATTGTTAGAAGGCGCCATTACTGTTTACAATCTCCATGGCAACTTGACATAATGGATAAAGTTGAGATTTCTTTAAATAAATACTGTGATTGAATGCTAACTCGGGTTGAGAAGAGGAAAAGGCTTAGCGAGCTATTTCAATTCTCATAAACTAGAATCACTATTAAAATATGCATATTTAATAGTGAGATCCCTTGGTTAAGCCTAATTCTCACATGTGCTTTTGGGTGATGAAACATACCACCTGAGGGCCTAATTTGTTACCTGGAACTTGAACACCGCTGGACACCTGATTCTTAGTACCCGATGCGGTGAAACGCGCGGATTGGTTGAGAGACCTGGCGATGGGTGTGTCACACCTGGGGAGTGGGACTCCTTGGACAGGACAGGCACTTCTTACTAGGCTTTTGCCCGAGTC
>JAQFZP010002379.1:0-13913 GCA_034695745.1 Geophilus truncorum | reverse complement strand
AGAGAGAGAGAGAGAGAGAGAGAGGCAGGCAGGCAACGACAAGTAAGAAGTAGACAGTGAAATAAGACGCCCTCTACTGGCCCTTACGGCTTTGCCTCGTGGGGTTGGACGAGATTTCATTGCGATGCAAGCTTATGACATTGTAACGAGGAAAACATATTGAGCACCGGTGGCTCGGTGGCTCGGTAGGCGCCAGTCGACACAAGTTTTCTCGGTCTCGGCCTGCTAGGGTTGCGTTCACCTTTTGCCTCCGAATTGACCCGACGCCCACCACGAGCACGTCTGAGCGGATTCTTTGCATTAAGGTTTACGACCGGAGTTTTGTTGTCTTTAAAGAGCAGTCGGAAGGTCCACTTATGGTTAAGTCGTTGGCGTTATTGCCGACATTAAACCAAACCTTTGCATTATCCAGTTAAAGCACGACGCCAAATTTACGGTGTCGAGATAAAAAAAAAGTTTTTCATTTGCAGTTAGGTACTGCATACTGTGTATGCGGGGTTGTGACGTTTTTAATAAATTTCAATGCACCGGTGCCGCTAATAGCAACTGCGAGTGACCTCGTCGTTCTACGGTTAATTTGGGTAAATTAAAGGCGAAAACTAACAATGGGAATCGAATGACGTCACGTGGACTCCGAGTCGATCGATGTTTTTAAAACAACTGTAGACAAGTTGCACGATAACTTGACCCGATCGCAAGTTTTCTAATTCGATTTTAATTAGATTAATTACAGTGGTGGTTTATGCGTATCTCGAGATGCGTCTTGTCACTGCAGAGACAAGCCAAGAAAAGGAGCGAGTTTGCGGATGCATTTAAAAGTCAAATACCGACAGAATTGAATAACTAATCGACTTTAAGATTTGCATGAGTGTCTTCCGTAGCGGGGAGCCGGGAGATCGCATGTCGCGTCGTTGTCCGGCCTTTAGTCTCGGACGACCCCGATGACCGGCGAGAGCGCATGTGAACGAGGCGAGAGTGTTGTTGTCGGTGGCCCCGAGATTTGTTGTCGCATCGTGTTATCACTCGATTAGAACGGTGTTGCTTTGCCGCGGTCCTAAGGGATGGCTGGCGCACAGTGACCTCGTCGGTCATCAGTTATTGGACAGCTAGTGACCCGAGGTGCGTGCAACAGGGGGGTGTTACTCTTGTTTTGAATTATGGCCGGGCGCTCGGGACTTTTGATGCTTTTAAAGCGGCGTCGGATAAGTAACAAATTAAAATTGCCAACCACTTTTAGCGCTCCCTCGAGTTGTTTGCGAATGTGCAGCAAGTGGGGAAAAGACTTCCTCGTGCCACAAATCAAAACGCGAGAGAGACTCTGTCAACTTGGCGCTTTTACGCTAGTCTCCGCTTTTGTAATTCGTAATCAAACAGAAACTTGAGCATTCGATGTTTTCACGTACGAAACGAGACGACAATCGACTGCAAGGTTAGGGTTAAACGCAGTTAATTTTTAATTCGACTGGTTTATTCGCTCGACCCAATTGCTCGGCTACTGGGTTTACCATGTACCAATATTTCACCGGTGTAGTCCAATTAGTAAAATGGTTGGCTTTAACTGCGTGAATTATTAATTTCGAGTGGACGTTATGTGTTCTATATTGTAGATGATGCACGAATAAAATTGTACTTTCCACCGAGGCAAAACTCGCCTAATAGAAGGTTACGCGATCTTGGGCTTTCCTGCACAATTTAATGGCTGCACCCGAGTGCGCGCGTGCTCCGTAAATGGGTAGGGGCCTTCCGGTTCAGAGTGGCAATACAAACAACGAATAAATTAACGTAAAACTCATTGTTTTACTTCGGTTTCTCCGAATTTCGTGTGAATTTGCTAAATTTAATTTTAAATTGAACAAAATTTTGCAGAAATAAGTTATTTTATAAAGTGATGTAAAATAACGATATTTTGCATGCATTTTACTTTGTAGCCTTCAGGCTCTGAGCCATACACTATGCACATATGCAAAACCCATAAATTTTCGTCTTTACTAACAAGTAAATACCACCTGAAAGTTTTTATAAAGCTTTTTACGGCCACTGGTAACTTTTAACGACGATTACTAACAATTAAACCAGAGTCGTACACTCAAAACGGCTGTAGTTATAACTTGCACTAGCAGTGATTTTGCATAAAAGGCGGAAATGAGTTGCATTTGCCAGCACTTCCTCTTGCATTATAAAGTATCCAACCCGAGTGCGACATCGTACCGACTGACTGCTGCCACGAGTGTGGGGCGCTTCGGATTGCAGATGAAAAAGGTATTTATTCGGAGCAGGAAATGTAGAGCTCACCGAGCTAACCATCAAAGCAAACCTCACTTCCTCGAATTGTGATGTGTCGAATCGAGTCGAGTCGACCGACTCTCCTCTTTAACTCGACTCGACAAAAGCAGATACTCGTACTGTATATACCGAGCTGATAAAGTGGGCAGCACCCGTAATGTATCCTTGATTCAATAAACGTTTTTAATTTTTACATCATTTATTTTTATCCTCTTCGAGTCTTCGCATCTGGCATTGTTCTTGGAGAAGTCCCATTCAATAAATCAACAATCGTTTTTTTTTTTTTTTTTTTTTTTTTAAGACAACACTCGCACCTAGTGTAAAACAATAATTAAGTGAGATAAAATAAAGTGCGAGACTGTAGCTTGGAATAATAAGATGGTAAAAAGTAGAAATATAATAATGAGTACATACTGTATATAAAGTTGTTGAGTTTTATATCAAACTCGCTGTCAAGAAACGCCTTTTCTAAAAATAAGAGAAAAGAAAAATCTGTCCCTTTCGCACTCGGGAGTAAGGAATGCTCGGAATAGATAAATAACTGAGATAGTCGAGAGTGTACACTCGATTCTGGCATGCTATTAAGGAAAAAAAGAAGGAAAAAGATGTGGGGCTAGGGAAAAAAGTGATATGAAGACGCAACATTTCTCGAGGTGTCTGCTGCGTCTGTGTTTTTCTTAGCGAGCAAACTTTAATCTGATTGTAATCCTTAATGTAAACTTTGGAGTTGGTAATGAGGCTTGTACGAAACAATGTGCGACTTAACTGGCAATGTTTTTATTTTCTTTTAAGGGAAATATTTATCAGTGAACTGCTTTAAGAATGTAAACAAGATAAAAGTTGTTTTAAGTAGAAATTTCTCTTTTTAAAGATTCTCTAAAGAGTTGGGTGCAATTTTAATTAATGTTTCGAGAAAGACGAAAAACCAACTTTAAAAATCAATTTCGGTTTCTGATTGTGATAAAAAGAAGAAAAAATGTGGATTTCCTCACCATTTCTATTTGATTTCTTTCTTTTTTGACGTGGAAATTAAAAACAAAAGTGTATCTTAAACCAAGGCTGCAAAATGTCTAATAGACATTTTGCAAATTTCGAATAAACGTAATCATCGGTGTGATTTCAAATTTATCAGGTTTCTGTTCGAAGTCATAACGAAATCATAATCACTTTTTTATTTCAGTTAAAAAAAATACCCTCAAAAACATGCCTTGTGTTTAATTTGGCATTATTTATTCTTCTTTAAACCGCTTCGTACGATATGAAATATAGCAAAAAAATCGATAATCTGAGCCATCCGTAACAACTTATGCTTTATTTTTATATTTTGTATCATTTCCATACCTTGATCTAGCTAGAAGATCAGTCATTTGCATTTGCACTATATCAACATTTTTGTAAGAAAGCCGTCTGATTGCGGCTGCAATCATTTCATTTTTTCGTCTTCTTGTTGAAATTAGTACAGACTTAAACAATTTATAAAATTTTTTTCCCTTTTTCGTTTTGCTTAACAGCAAAATTGTAAAATGCAAAATGTCTATTATTCTTAATAGAGGACCACGATTAGTTTAATGAATAATAATTAATAATATAGGTAAACAATGCTTGTTTTTATTTTCTCGTCGGGCAACGACCAAAAGAACTATTTCATACATAACGCGACATCTAAGTAATACATGTGATCAGCTGGCGCTCGCGGTTTGAGTCATTTTTCATTGCAGTTTTGATCGAATGAGAAACAGTAACGAGGTTATGTTACGTAACTCGGTGTGTGTGATTAGTCTTTTCACACTTTCTTTGTGTTTTGTTGAATTTCTCTCTTTTAAAAAAATCGTTTTATCTCTTTTTTTCCCCCGTATATCTGTCCTGCTGCGACTCTTTGAAAAACATGAAAGATGGACTCGAGATGGCTGATGACTTCATCCGAAAATCATTTTTCGACTCTCCACAGTCGACTATTCTTTATTTCTTTACCTGGTTATACATTTTTAAATTGTAATTTCTTTTTCAAGTAGCCGATTTTAATTTTAATTTTACTACTCATTTTTTTCCTAATAGATTAATCTCTCAAATTGTATGGTTTTATTATCATCTTTAAATGCTGATGACATCACTTGTCACGAGTGACTACCTTCAACAAGATTGACGTACAAAAAAAAAAAAAAAAAAAAATGAAAAAATGGAAATAAAAAGTTAGAAACTCTACATTTAGGTCGTGTTGAGATTAAAAAAAAAAAAAAAAAAACTCGTGTCGTTGTCCTCAAACAGCTGTTTTTGCCATTCTCTTTTGATTAAATTAGCTGAAATCAATTATTAATTAGGGTCAGAAAGGACAACAACGTCGGAAATAGATCGTGTTCTGTTTAGATTAGGTAAATATTCTTTCTTTTTTTTTAATCCTAGAAAGTAATAAATTCGAAGGAAAATATCAAAACAAACAAACATCAGGTCTTGTTATCTTTGCATTAAATTTAAAAAACACAATTTCTTTATTGCAAATTTAACCTTTTTTATGGAACTTAAAAATTTAACAAATAAAAGCGATGCTGGCATGTGGTTAATAAATGAGCACAAACAGGACCTAGCTGACCTAAATTTTGATAGACGTTTTAATAAAATTCATTTGACACGCTGCACTTTTTTCACCCGAGCTTCTCGTCACCCTGTAACACTAATCTGCATTCTTTCACCATCTATCATTTCTTTCAAAACTTAAAAAAAAAAAAAATGTATATACAGTATATATGTATATAGAAAAATAAAAACCCAAAAATTCATCACTCGTTGACACGAGGCGTTGATTTGAGTATAAATTTCTCTATTTGCTCGTGCAGTAAACAATCGATCAATATAATTTTTTTTTTCTTTTCCTCTTTGCTAAGGAAAATTGAATGGATTGAAGCAATCACGTGAAGCCAGAATAGGACGAATCGCACGTGCGATCCAGGTGCCTGGTCATCCCTTTTTTTCCCCCGTTCTCTCTCGAGAACATTCCTTCTTTTTCCTCCACATATATTTTTTTTTCTTTAATTTTGCCCGAATGCCTGATCGGCAGGTGTTCGGACTCGGTGGCGCCCTCGAGCAACTAATAGGATTCATTCCTGTTCAGTGGGCGAGGCGCCGAAGAGAGGAGAGGAGAGGAAAGGAGAAGAGAAGAGAAGAGAGGACAACAACCCATTTGTAACTCGACGTTCTTTGGACGCAAAGTAATTGTTCAGTTACAGGTGATTGAAAATAAACAATCAAAAGTATTTCAACAATAAAACGCACAATTAATTTTTGGTAGATACCATAAACTGTACCAACTCAAGAGCAGCCATCTTGCATTTAAAAAAAAAATTGACGCCCTCTGTTGGCGGTTTATGGAAACTCCTATCCTATATTGTGTTGTGGATTATAAATTCCATTCAGTTTGTCGAGAAATCGCTAATTTTTTCTCGTTTCTGAGAACGACGAGGAAACGCCATGTTCTTTTTCCTGCAGTCGATTCCTTCGGCCAATTTCAAATCCCCCTGCGAACAAGTTGGGAGGAAATCCTCGGCGGAGTTTGTGCCAACTCGAAGAAACATTGGTTTCAACGTGTCTAGCGAGGCACAGGCACAGGCTCGGGCAAAGGCACAGCCAGTTGATTGTGAAACTTGGCGCTCTTTTCTCGTCTGTGCGTCGCTCCGGCAAATGCAAAAATCCTCCACAAGTAAATTACTGCCATCTGCACCCACTGCGAATAGGCAATGAAAATGGAAAAGATTTTTTTTTTTTTTCTTTTTCCGCTGGTAGCTTTCACTTGACTTGACTTCGCCTCACCTCACCTTTAACTGTTTTCCCCATACTCGTCTCGGGCTCAAAGTGGCTGACCTTGTAATGAACCAGCAGGTGATAGCACTCGTAATCATTTCGATTCTCTTGCTTCTATTGAACTGTGCGTGTCTGGTGTGTGACTTAATTAATCCTCCGAGGAATAGTAGCGAGAAAGCTTTTCTCTTAGTCTTATATTCTACCGCTTTTATTCCTGCTTTTCTGCGCGTTTTCTCTGATAAATCGAGCTACAAAACATCTTTGTCGTGATTAATTGCAGCTGCTCGTGATCGGCGATCTCCCGAATGCCAAAGGGATTGAGATGTCCCATTTTTTCGTATTTAGCTACACATATAAATTAGTCGCAATTATCATTACTGATCGCTCGCTATTACTGTAATTGAGACTCATCATTTACCCCGAATCGAATAAACGAATTCTCCACCTGGTAGCGAATCGTCAAACTGCTGAAATTGCAATCCGCCGCTAGATGTCGCGATCAAATCGCGTTAAATCAGCAGGAAAGGGGAAAAAACGTAATTCCAAAACTACATTTTGCTCAACGAATTGTTTCGTTTGACAAAAGAATTACAATTTTCTATTTTGTGCGTGCGCGTGCGCGTGCGCGTGCTTGGCTAGGGATTTGTGAGTGGAAACGAATGACATAGGTATAGAGGAAACGGTCGAAAAAAACTAAAAAAAAAAGGTAATTTTTTCTATTGCTGGAATTCCACAGCTTTCTTTTGTTGCTGTGGAATGAATTAATATAATTTTTTTGTTCATAAAAGCTCAAAAAGAAGAAAGATTATTAGAAGTCGCAGTAGTGCGAATCCAAATGAACTTTTTCCTTTTCGCTTTTGTCTTCTTTCGACCTGTTCAAGAAATTTACTTAAAGAATAAGTAAATAATATTAAAAATAGTAAATTCAATAACTCTCCTCTCCCTTTCACGTCATAGTTTTGAACTTTATGTTGCAGTGACAAGCAATAACTTAAATGGGTGGAACTAATGTATGCACATCAACAAAATAAACAATAAAAAAAAATCATTGGTGATTGTCAATTTGTCGAGAAGCAAAAGTGGCAAAGGGTTATCGGACTCGTCAAACATCTGGCGCAGAAGTGCGAAGATTTTCCCTTTTTTACGGCTCTCTATTTGCATATTGCCAACTGTCCCCAGGGTTCCACGCCCTCTTTACTGGACCTCTTCTGTATCTCATGTTAGCTGTCAAACAGATCCATACCACATGTGGATTGCAGGGATCACATTGTCCCCTTGCACGGGACTGGCACGTGTCCTTCTGGCCGCCTGCGAACAATAACTCAGCACGTGATGGACACTCGGTCTGATCCATCCTTCTACGACATCCAGCACACCACCCGACACCCAGGCATGTGCCAGTGCAAGGGCGATCATCTCGTCATGTTTAAGGAATAGAAATTCTCTCTTTAAACATACAATGTTCATGGTCAAACCTCGTTAAACCGAACTCTGTTGGCAATGAAATATGCTTCGCCTTCGGTATAGCGGGGGTTCGTTATTTTCAAAAATTTTTATAACGAAATTTTGACAGACATTCATTGTAATAGTACAGGTAACAATGAGAAATAGCAGCATCAAAACTCTGAGGCCGCCATTTTCGCTATTTTCATGCAAAAAGTTTTACATTTTTAGCCGGAAATGTTTATTATATTGTGCATTTCCGGTTAAAAATGTTGTTCGCAATAACAAAAATGTTTTACCGAAACTTTTAACATGGCGGGTATAGGACGACTAACCAAGTCAAAAACAAAATTCGTTATAACGCAGTTTGTTATAGCGGGGTTTTATCTCGAGGTTTCTTTCTTGTCTCAATAACTAGCCGCTGGTTATTAGTTCATCGTTAATCCCCTTACCTAATTCTGCATAAATTATTTTCTGAATAAACGGCAGTTCGGTTACGTTAACAGCTGCAATTCACTTGTCACTCGTCTTTGTTTTTCTTTCGCTTTAAAGTCTTATAAGCGCAAAGTTTAGAGAACCCATTTATTGCTGGTAATTTCGCTATTTCACACAATATTTAAAGCTGATTGCGGTCCCGAATCGAGCGCTACAAACAGAATACAGAATTTTTCACTCACATACGGTAACAGACATCGTTAGTTAACTGAAGATCTTTTGAAACTGCTACCGGTATTTTATTTATTTTTTATTTTTTTATTATTACTGTATTATTTTTTATAAAGTAGTACCGTATTTTGATACCGGTTGGACAAGGCCACTACTAATGTGAAACGGACCTTAGCAACACTCCTCGCAATGACGATCATAAAAACTCGCTCACGACTTGTTTTTGTGTGGTTTTTGCAAAAAATAAAAAAATATGGAATTTATTTAATTTTGCGAAGAAAATTTAATTTTTTCTTGGAAAAGAAAGTCTAAAGTCATTACTATTATTGCTTAGTATTTTATTCTTAATTTTTTTTTACGGTATAATTAAAGGGGCGGTAGATGATGCACTACCTACAGCAATTCTTAACGATTTGGATTGGTCTTAGTGAATTATACGAGGTGTAAATGTATAATCCGTTTCGATGCAGTGCGGGTTATTTATAGATTCTTCCAATAAATTGACCGCACGTCACGATTTCTGCTCTATATTTACATGGTTTTAGTTTGTTTTGAGAAGCGAGTAAAGTTGATTAAGTTGAGAAATTGCAGCGTATAATGTTTATAGCACTTTAACACTGCTGGTGCTACTTTACCACTGATTTTCAAAGCTGCTCTTTGTCTCATTAACATCCGTTTTTTGTCTAAACATTTTTTAACGCTTGTCAGCTCCGATTTGAAAATCAAGATGCCAGTGTTTATTTGTAGCGAAGAAAAAATAAAAAGAAAGAAAAAAAAAATTCAAACATAAATTTAAAGATAAAGAGAAAAAAAAAGTATAAAATTTCGTCTTTAAGTTCTAAAATGCGTTCAATAGTGTATTTTCACGGCGCCGATATATATTTTTATTGCTTCATTGATATATTCTCTATCACGTACGGTCTGTTTACTCAGTGCGTCCGTTTTATTGATTTGTCAGGTTTAAGTCGTCTTCGAATTTTATTTTTATTTCCTTTTTCATCCGCGCAAGAACCATTTCGTCGAAAATTACAATTACAATTACAATCACTACTTCACAAAGCGTTCATCTTTTCACGAGAGTGTAATAATAATACGTCTAAACAGGATTTATGCATGCGTATGGTTAAAGATTTAATCTTCACGCATAATCGTTGTAAAGTGAGTCGTAAGAATTTCCTTATTAATGTCATTCATCCGAACGAGTCATGGGGCAACCATCTCGTATCGTTTTCGCGGTTTTTCATTACTCCGCAAAGACACAGTGCCTTTTATATTTAGATCTCTACCAATACGTCATTCTTACAATTAATCCCGATTATTTTTAGAAACTAAGCTGGGGAATTCACGTTTATCTATACAGTGCTAGTTTACTTGGCAGCTCGGATCTGGTTTCTCTTTAACGTTGCCATTCTTTTATTTTTTATTTTTTTTTGCTTTTTTGATAAACGAGATCTTTGTGTGGGGAAATGTGTAAACATGTGAGTAATTTATTTAAAAAACAAAAAAGATTTAGCTTGAATAATTACACAATTGTTTGTAGGTTTATTTCGTTCAAAATTTAAAAAAAGAGAAAAAAAGCCATGACCTGACAGTCATTAGGGAACGGGAGATGAAAAGACGAAGATGGCAAATTAGAACAGATGAGAAATATCCAACTCTCCCATCTGGCCGTGATGTAAACAGAACATTACTCTCGTTGACAGCGAAAGGTGATGCGGAATGGAACGAACGCCTACGACACGTACCTTTGGGGGAGAGAGAAAGAGAGAGAAATATGATTAAAATATCAATTTTGAAATTGAGAAAAGAGATGAAAACGAGTACATTAGCTTCTGTTGGTTGTTATGTTAAAATGTTCTTAGTGAAAGTCAATAAAGTTTAGTTTATTAAAATGTTGATTTAATTCTATTAGGAAGAGAAGTACCGTATGGAACACGTTGTTAATTCTGGCAGTTAAAATTCAATTAGTGCAAACTTTTTTCGTTTTTACCGTCTAAATGTTTAATAGAATTCTTTTTACTAATTATTTTCCTTTCTTTTCTAGGTAAGTTCGTGCATTTATTATGACTTCTGGTTAAATTTTCACTCAGTGTTCGAGGGGTAAGTTTTCTCTCGTTATTTAATTTAATTTAATTTATTTATTAATTTATTTATTCCCCGTGAATCAGTAATGGAATTTTACTGCACGTAAAGTATTTGTTCAGCACTTTCAATTGTGAATAAAAAAAAAAAAAAAAAAAAAAAAAAAAAATTTAAACTGAGATTTTCTCGTCGTTTAGTTGAAAATTTAACACTTAAAACGTTGCGAGCTAATCGAAAGATGAGAGAAACTTTGCAATCACCACTTAAAAAAAATAAAGTTGAGAGTTTTAGTGCGCAACAAGTCGTTATTCGCAAACCGCCGTTTTTGTTTAGCTTTGTAAACGACACTGGAAATATGAATTAACGTAGCGCATAACTAGCAGAAATATGACAGCAACAGATGTGTTTAAAACGTAATGTTTGTTTAACCCTTTGAGCTGCTAGTCTTTAACGTGTTGCTTTTTATAGGCAATCACAAGCTTGCCTTTGAGCTCGAGCTAATGTCTTCAAGCAGCCACAAATGAGGCATTTTGCTTGCAGTCAATCCACCTAACTCCCCTTCCCCCATCCCCCCGGTCTTGCCAACCCCCTTTCCCCTTTCTTCATGCCCTTTGTGTTTTTTCATTCTTGGGCCCGATTTTATATGGAAGAGCGACTTGCCTCAGTGGCTTGCACTTCAATTTAGTTTGGCGATTGGCATTCACACTTCATCACCGCACCCAACTATATAAAAGAGTACAAGGAAGAAGGCACAGATTGGTTTATTGCTTATGAAAATGTCGTGCCTGCAGCACACGTTTCACCACTTTTGCCTTATTTATTTTTTTATGCCTCTCAGTTTATTTCCACTGGCACCACTACTGATAGGCTATTTTACATAAAACAATTTTTTTCTTCAAAAATACCAATCCCTCTGGATTTTTTTTCTTTCCCCTCTCTAAAATGGGTTCCATTATTTTTACGAATAAAGGAGATAGATAAATCAAAATGTAAACATTACAATCAAAACTTGCAAATTCGATTTTAATGTATGGTAGTGAATTTTTTTTCTTTATTGATTCTTGTTGTATTGATTAATTGCATCGTGACTACTTGTAGCTTCTGGTTTTTTATGTAATTATTAATAGTTGAGTAGTTATCAAGGTTTTTGTTACTGCAATGTAATACCTTCTGATGCAATACCGTACTAGCAACAATATTGTAACAATGTTGCACATTAGTAATAAAATCGTAATTCACTAGAGATGAAACAATAATTGCTAATTTTCTAGAAATTTTTTAAATTAGCAATTATTTTAGTAGCATTTTTTTGTGTCAGTCAATGAAATTGCTTATATTTTGAAATATTCTTATGCTTACAACATATTATAAACTAAACTATGGAACAAATAAATTGTTCTGCCATTTTGGTTTAATGATTTATAATGACGTAATCTCACTAACAATACACATCTAGAAACGTTATTAATTTTCAATCAAAATTGTTGTTACTTAACAATCAAAAACTTGTGAATTCCGATTGTTGTTAAAATTATTTCAAATAACAACAAATTTTGATTGTTACGAGTTTTACAATTGTGTTAACTTATTTCTGAAACCAACCCCTGAAAAGCTCATACGTCAATAATTTAAAAACAAAAAACCAGGAGAAAAGAAGGAAATATGTTTTCCCCCCTAGTGATTGTAAAAATAGGTGACACGATGATTTGGCGACAGTGATTGTCTTTCCTTTTTCTACTGCTACTGCCAGTCTGGAGTGGGAACTTGTGGGTGTGTGTGTCATAAGGTTGTGTGATGGGAAGAGGGAAAGGAAGCAATCTTGGTGGTTCTCCCATAGTCTCTTTTCTCTTTTCCACTCCAATGTATTCCTTCTTTTTCTCCCCTTCTCTCATTTTTTCCCCTCTTCTCCCCTCGCCTCAGATCACGTCCTTCTTTCCTCTCTCCGAAAAATCAATAGTGATTTCAATCCAATCTTCTTCTCCTGTCACCTGAACTTAGTGTAGCTTTTTAATACAAATCTAATGTTTTCTTTTCAACGGAGTTTAATTAATGTTGTAAAATGCTTTTTTTTTTTCTTCTTCTCTCCCCCTATTCGGTTTCACTTTACTTTCTCTTCGAAACTCATTTTATTGTGCATTTTCGTCTATGATTTACCCCTTTTTAGTTAAAGACTAAAATGCAATTGAATAGAGTGTTTTGAACTTTAGAATTCACACTTTTTGACGTTAAAATTTTATGTTGCAAAAGAGTGTTTGAAATATCTACCGCCAGGAGGACAAACAGTATGCTAAAAGCCAACGAGCATCGAGGCATGAGATTGAAGTCGTGGGTACTGCTATTTCATCAGAAATTTGTTGCTTTGTTGCAGTGGATATTTCCAACAATTGATTATGCTAAAAGGCCTAGGTGCCTAGGATACTCTGTATATGCAGTTGGTAGCGCAATTTTACTTTGGGTCGTAAATCTTTTCAACGTTTATTCCGACATTTTCAAAAAAATTCTAATGTATGTAGAGATTTGTAAGTATATGACTGGTTTTAAAAAACTGCCGCTATCATCATTAACTAGAGCGTTAAGAAAAATGGCATCCATTTATTCTAGCATTGCAGTGGTTTATTAATAGTGAAAATGTAGCGTTTGGAAGCCATCAAAAGATTGAAGAGAAATGACTCTTTATGGTTCTTCGTCTTCATAAAAAATGCAAGAAAAATATTCATAATAAAAGTAAAAAAAAAAAAAAAAAGTAAACGACAACTCCCCGTTTTCCAATCAAACGTCTCATCTTTCGTCTTTAAGGTTTCGTAGCTTCAAAAATTTCTTTCATCTCTTATTTTTCTTCTTTTAGTTTTATATAAAGTCCAGTGTACAATAGCTATGACTTAGGGCACGAGATATTTCTTTTTCATATATTTTTTTTAATCTTCTTTTAATACTAAATTGAAATAGTATTTTTTTTTTTTTTTTTTTTTCTGGGTTGACTTTTTCCCTTTTTGAGATTAATAATCTACAATTCCACAGGCTACTTTGAATTCTTTCTCTGTTTCGTTTTTTTCTTTCTTTCTTTTTTCTTCATATACTTTCTATACAATATTACAATAAGCAAAGAGAGATTGAAAAAGTACTGTCTGCAAGCAACATTTTTATGGATTTTTTTTTTCTTTCTGCTTTTTCTTTTTGCCTGTAACCAATATTTATGTTTTATAAATTAGGTATGGATGAAAAGAAAGAATAGGAAATAAAGGAATGGCATGAAAATGTTTTAAAGTTTGATTTTTCAATTTGTCTGTCTTTTATTTGTCACCGAATGATCTTAATGCAGTTTGCAACTCAACCGACTTGTCATGCTCAAGGCTCAGATAAAGCTGCAATAGCGCTTCTGTCGTTGATGGGTCTCAGCTTTGCTCTAGTCATTAAAGGAAATGTTTAATGACAATCAATTTGATAATGTAGCCATGTTTAAATGCGTTTTTTTTAAAGCAGAAATGTTGACGAGTCGTAGAATAAATAGGAATTTGCGAAATTTTTCTCTAGCTTATAACTTAGCTTATAAATGGATATACTGTATAAGTTAAAGGCCGCGGCTGCTGCCAGGGGAAAATCCCTGACTAGAAGAACACGAAAAATGGCTGCTGCCAGGGTAATCCCCT
>JAQFZP010002378.1:0-13915 GCA_034695745.1 Geophilus truncorum | reverse complement strand
TATAGTGAGATACCCGAAGCCAATACCCGGGTAATTACCCACTCAAAAATATGCAAAAATACCCGGGTACCCGGGTACTTGATACTCGTGGTTGGAAACACTAAATGGGATTGATAGATTGAATTTCAACGTTTATATTATACTAGTAATAACTAATAACTTTTGTAAAAAATAAAATTGTATAATAAATGGTGGTCTGTAGGTTTTACCATAGCTCATTCCAAAACCCTTGAGCATTAACTCTTAACAAAATTAAAATGTAACATTCAACCTGTCACAGTAAACAAATAGTGAATCATAGTGAAAGCAGTTCAAATGTCATTGGACATACAATTCATGAAGAATTTCCTCATACAATTATTTTTCAGCTCCAAAATTTCGTTAACTTAAAACTTAAGACTGCACCAACTAATAATGTACGTTCGTTTAAAAATATAACGATTTAAAACAACCACTGCATTCATTACACTCCCATTTCTTACAAAAAAGTGCTGCGTAACAGGCTATAAATCTCTCATTTCAGCTTAATCGGCAATACTTCCATCTCGCAATCCTTTCACTCAGGGAACACTTTAGAAAGTTATTTGGAAAAACTTGGCATTTGAACCAAAATGTCAAAATACTGCAAATATTCTCAAAATGTTGCATTGTCAATAAAAAGCACTGAGCCAAAACACAACCGTCACAAATTGACAAATCCCTATTTTTCAAATGCGATTGTACAAAGCCCCCTACCCACAGGTCACTGCACCACACACTAGCAAAACTATTTGTGTATTCTCCTGGAAAAACTAAAGAAATGTGGTGCGTTAATACTAGCAGTCCTGATCTAATTAAGAAAAAGAAAGAAAGAAAAAAAGAAAATGTTTCTGTGTGCCAAAGCAATGATTTCCAGTCAATGGCAATTTTCTCAAGTTGCCTCCGTCAACTGACGGTTTTGATGGCATCATTTGTAGGAAAGAGGGCGAAGAAGGAGGAAGAAGAAATGTCAAATCTGGGCTTTGGCGGTCGGTTGTGTTATGAGAAGACGCAGGAATGAAATCAATAGATGGAATGGCATACCAGCCAAAAACGAGCAAAACTCCCAAACCAGTTTGCCTCAAACTACCTGCTCGAATTCCTCGCCGACCGCTTTTTCATTTTTTCTTTTATTTATTTCTTTTTTCTTTCTCCCGCTTATTTTTTTCATTCTGCTTGCATAGAAGAAAAGTGCGCGTGTTTTTCCCTTTGTGCACTATGATTTACACTTCTGGCTGGTGGTGCACCCCTCATCTGAACCGTCATTGGTGTGATGAGTGAAAAACAAATTAATTTAAAATTCACCTCACGACTCAACCTACGACTCTATTTCCTACAAATGAAACTCACTCACGCGAGTCGTGCACAAACTCACTCATACAAACTGCAAATGACAAGAAAAGAAACTTAACCCTTTAATACTCTTATATTAAAAGTGTTCTTGATCGAACAGAAGCGTGGTTTCATAACATCTGCTGCGGCTCTCAGTATTCAAAGTCAGTGTCTAACACTATCGTCGTACAACACAAGTTTTTTCGTACTGCAGCAGCAAAAATATTCATGCACAATGAATTTTTTCTTTTTTTACATGGCTTTTCCTAGCGAAGATGCATTCAGAATTTCCTTAATGAGATTACAGAGTTTGCCCAACAAATTTTTCTCTTATAGTTATATCTTAAATCCCTTCTATTAAAGCTATAAGTAATTGAAAAAAATCTTATATCTTAGTAACATTTTAACATTAAATTAAAAACTAGTGGGACAACAGACGATTTCAAGTCATTTTCTATTCTATTATTAAGCTTACTTTATTTATAAAGTAACTGCTACCTATCACTTTATAAATTGTCTGTGTGATTTATAGCTATAAAAACTTGTGATTTTGCAATGTAAATACAAAATACAAAATAGAAGTTTTAATATATCTTAGTAACATTTTAACATTAAATTAAAAACTAGTGGGACAACAGACGATTTCAAGTCATTTTCTATTCTATTATTAAGCTTACTTTATTTATAAAGTAACTGCTACCTATCACTTTATAAATTGTCTGTGTGATTTATAGCTATAAAAACTTGTGATTTTGCAATGTAAATACAAAATACAAAATAGAAGTTTTAATATTTTCTCCTTCACTAATTTTAGTTAATTTTAACATAATGTAACAGAAAAAAACTAATCTACAACATTGCAATATTTATAAACAATAAAATCCGTCAACCAAAACATTTTTGGAAAATATTGACTTTAAATATTGTTTACTTTCTACATTTCAAATATCACTACTCCCTATGGCTTCTGCTGAATTTGCTGTAATTCAATCAGCAAATAGAATCCTTTTGAAGTCCAGTTTAAACTATGATAACATCTATTGCACTACGGTACCGGTATATCCCTTACATCAACAATAAACTAAAACATTTTGCGTGTGCATTGTTAGAACATCTGCAGCCACAAGCATTAGAAATTCTCCACCAAATCAGCAAATGGATTTCAAATTCATCTTTATTTTATAACTTCAACTCTTTATATGTAACATCAAAACTCTTAAAGTTGATACTTCGGTTTACTCCCACGACTCCATTTGATATTGATGAATTCACCAATCAATTCAAACTCACTTTCACCTCTTTCTCTTTTCAACCCAAAATCATTATAACCGAAGAATAATTTTTGCAAACGCAAAAGGCAAAAGTCAACATGGCAATTGCATCATTTATAAGCTTAGCACGTGAAAAACCACAAGCTGAATTTCAGCGCCGTTTAATTAAATCTAACAACACCAACTTCATATATTAATATTGATGGCGAACGCCTCGTAAACTTCACAATTAAAGTTTACTTTCACTCGTCTGACATTCGCCAGAGTCTGCGTAATCTTCAATTTTTCTCCCATTTTATCTAATCCACGCCACCTTTCACACGTCAAGTTCTTTCTTCATCCATTAAAAGCAACGAAATCCATCTTATCATAAGTTCACGTTTAATATTCAACTTCGCTAAACTTCCCACGAAATCTCGCTTCGATGAATTTCAATTGGCATTAATGGAAAATGTAAACACAATCATTCCCACGAGGACGTGTCACTGGGGTAAAATTGTTCCTCGCGTTCACCGTCAAAACGTATTTCAATCATAATGGATCTCGAGACACCTTTAGCTCATCCTTTTAAACTTCCAAACTTCTACCATATCAAAGGGTTATAACTACTTTCAGAACGATGAAAAATGACATTAAATATAAATCAAATCGAATAACTCCCATGGAATTTCAAACAATATGTGGTCACTCGGATTTTTTTAATTTTTTTTTTTTTTTTTTTTTTTTGGTGGGAAAAAGGAAAAATTAAAGTCACTCGGTTTACATTTCACGTGCAGTATGAGGGAGAGGCAGGCGTGGACGAGAAGTGTAGAAAAAAGTGATAAAACATCTCGCTGTGTACTTATATTAAAGCAGAGTCGGGGGAGTGTGGAGGGATGTCAGAAAAGGGCGCACCTCGAAATTTATTTGCGTCTTGTGCCGTTTTTAACTTGATAAAACAACACGCGCAATTTGTACAGCGTCAAAATAATTCACCAGTTGTAAAGGGACAAGTCCAATAAGATAAGGAACAAGAGGAAAGATAATGCGCAATGGGAGAACTGGAGAACAGAAAAGGGTGAAAAAGGTTACGATTTTTTTTCCTTTTATTATTTCTGTAATTTTTTTTTTATTTTTCTGGAAAAAAATAATCCCATGTTCCCACGCTGAACAAATAATAGGGAAGTTTTATCTTGTTAAATAGTAACGAAAGAGTTTTTTTCTTTTGCTTGAATGGTAGAAAAACTGTGTGCACAAAGGGGGCAGTAATGGGTTTGAAGAAGCGTTGTTCGAGTTCAAAGGTCGAGACATGGTCTTCCACTTACTACCCATAGCCCCAAGTCTGTTTGGTGACAGTTTTCTCGGGTAACTGCGGTTCCCCTAGCAACGGGATTTGGAAATATGGGAACGGGGGGAAAAAGTAGGGATCAGTAAGATATAAATTTTAAGGGTTGATAAAAAGGATGGCAAAACGGGAGAAAGAAGAGTTGCCAATTCATCGTTGTACATTCGGCGCCGTCATAACGAACAAAAGAAGTTCACACACATAAATCCAAATTTGTTTTCTAAGTAAATAAATAAAATGAAATAAAATGAAATAAATAAAAAAATCGATAAAAAAAGCAGGGAAGTGATCTTTTTTTTGCGTGAAGGTTGGACTTCTTCCATTTGAGGCAGTGTGTTACCGCTTTTGATTGGAAATTGTGGCACAAATAATACCTTAGAATTTCCACGAAAAAGATCGTTTTTCATTTCTTTTCGCGATGATTCGGGGAAAAGCCATCAAACTTGCACTGAGCTTATCACGACATCGCACAAACTCGTTCACTAGAATCGTATTCAGCTTGATAACATAATCAATTATTTCCCATAAGAAATATTCGACTTTTCATTTTTTTTTTCTAAATTTAATTTTCTCCCCACATATACCAGACGCTTATTTATTAATATAAACCTTTCACTATATTCTATTTTTTCCCCAACCGCAATTCCCTATAACAAAATCTTTCACCATCAATCATTTTAATGTGATGAAATTTCGGTGGGAGACCCGCAATTGCGGCTACATATAACAGTGATATCTAGTAAATGGCAGCTCCAGAATTACGCCATCTGTTGCACGAGCAATAGAAAATGCTAGGCAATATGAAAACATCGCTTCAAAGATACAGTACAACAAGAAAAATACGCTTTCCGAAATCATAAAAAATAGAAATAATTTATTCTCAATCTCACCACATTATAAATAAATAAATTGTGTTTAGAAACTGATTAACGTTTCCTTCAACTTGTATTTTAAACACAAAATGTAAACAGAATACTGGCTTTAAAGCATCCTCAATTGTCAGCTCTTGTCCAAACAAACCCACGTCCATCAGTTCCTTCCCATCCATTCCGCCCATGATGCGACATCGTTTATTTGCAATGCAAATTAACCAGGAGTTGAATCTTTGCTGGAAAATTGGCCCTGTAGCTAACTAAAAGCCGAACATTGAGCAAAGGAAAGCGAACGTAAAGTAGAAACCGCTAATGAAGTCCCAACCTTGGTGCGACCATCTCACCAAGATTAACGCTGCACTGGCACACGAAATCTCATTAGCGATGGATTAATCAAACTTATATTAAACTCGGGGCCAAAATAAAGCCACGATCAACACCCACGGCTTATAAAACACTGCGTTTAGCTGTACCCTTTAGATATAAACTTTTATTGTGTTTGCACTGGCATGTTTATCAAACAAATTCCTAGACATTAAAAAATTATTATGGAAAATTAAGACACTTAGCGCTGCGTTTTACAGTCTGCTTCGTTGTTGTTATTAAAAATAAAAAGTTTCTTGTTTATCAACGGCCGTGAAACGTCAAGTTGTTATAGTAAAAGGCTTTTATTGATGTGAAATAAAATTTTACATGGAGATTTGCTATGGGAAAAGTAATTAACATCAACTCTCAGTTAAAAAACAATTTATATCATTTTTTATGAAGAAACTCAGATTTTGCAAAATGCTCGAGTGAAATTCAACTGCTACATATGGAGAAGATAAATCATTGTCAAACAGCTGGAGATGAGTTTTGGTGCTGCTTAAGACAGAAGTGAAGCCAAAACACGTCCTGTATTGCACATTTAGGTTTAATACTGAGCAATAAAGTTGTATTTATTTTTAACTTTAGAAAAAATGGGAATTTATTTATCTTTTGCGACGTAAAAATTGTTTTCATTTACGTCGCATCATTGAAACTTCATCTCAATCAGCTTGATTTATGTTTAGTACGGAATCAGCAAATTGCACATCAACGCGACCCATTATTTCTATTTTGTGTTACTTAGGTGCGCTATTGGAATGTACTCTGGAAAATTAATCAGTCTTCTCCGCCTACATCTCTCCCACGCTAATCAATTTATAGCATTATTAAAAAAGTTTTAATTCGAAAAAGTAAACAGTGCGTGTTCATATCCTAATTACCCCTAATTACCTTTTAGAAGCCCGATAAAAACGAGTATAAAACCCATGTAAATTAGAATAAAAAATTGTGCTGAAGAAACTTTATAGGATTTCCTATTGATATTTATTATTATTAGCTAGCCGATATTTAACATCACATACATTATTCACTTCCTTTTGTTTATTTGTAAGGTTTGACATAAAACAGAAAGACATGTTGCCTTACATTATTTATTTATTTTAAGACCATTTGTTGCCGAACAAATTTCTATTTTAAACTCATTTCCTTAATTGGAGTATCCAATTAATTAAAAATTACAAGAAGTGCGAGTAAATTAGCAGCAAGAATCGGATCGAAACCGCAAAACTTTCGCGTACAATTAACAGCCATTGAGTTATACTTAGCAAATCGAACGGAATCAGCATCAAGGTCTTCAATTACCTTCCATTACCAACACTAATACAATGGACCAATTCCCGTCCAGAAATATCCAGCAGATCTAAACCCCACCTGTGTAAATCTGATCATTAACACCAACGCTACTGGACTCGTCGATAAAATCTTCCCTAACCATCCATTCCGGCTTGACACTTTCCCAACTCTATTCGTCTTTCATTTTTTTTTTCTTTTCCCTCTTAGCGCTCAAAATTTTAATCAGGTTAATGTGTCATCTTTATGAGCGCCTCATGATTTATGTGAACTCGGTGCATAATTAAAACGGCAAACGCTGAGGTCCCAGTACAGTGAGTCGACGGCAAATTAGTCAAAGCTGTCAATCTAAATAAAATTGAGCCGTTACAGCTTCTTTATTTATTCACATTTATTCCTTTTTAATATTAAAATATGTGTTGTGTCACACAAGTTGCTTCTTTTCCTTTTCTTTCTTTTATAACATTTTTTTTTATTTTTTTTATTCCGGAGTTCTCAACTTTCATATTCGGGAATTGTCAGAGCAGTCATTTTACAAAATGCTGCAAAGACAGATAAACTTTATGTCTCCAGGGAAATTCGATCGCATCCACAGTTGATGTGCAGCTATAAGGTCACTCCTCCTACAAACAGATGAAACCTGCCACGAACAACACTTTCTTCCAACCTCCCAGCGTCCTTTTGTTTCATGGAACCCACGTTCTGCATCGAAATGAGTTACAAGTTGCCACCCACACCCGAAACAGAAAAATTGCGCGCTTCGTAGGCCCTTAATGTTATTTCAATGACAACATTTTATTTTTTACCCCAAAAGATCCGCTCGATTTCTTATCTCGTTACTCGAGGGAAAATATCCCCAGTGACAAGTCCCCGAATATTTTGACTCCTGCACTAGTTTAAAATCCAATTTCCCAATGATCTATGCGCATTTAAATTCGCGACCAAATTAGAATAGACTTGAGAAAGAGACGAGGCGGCGCAGGTCGCGCGAGGAAAAAATAAATTAATTTGATCACTGTGCCGTGACCCTTACATTAATAACATTTACAGTGGTCACTTGGCAGATGTTGTCATGACGACCGAAAGCTGATTACACTCGAGTCACATTAGTTGAGAAATTGCTAACCCATATAAACATACATTTTGCGCTTATAGGGGGTCAGCGTTGCTTAGTAATAACGTGTTAAGACCCCGAACCTAATTAAAAATCCTCAGCCAAATGTCGTGCGAGTTCATTCCCGGAATTTAACATCTGATGGGTTTATAGTTGAGCAAAAGCCCGTTATTTATTTTTATTTTCCACACGATAGCGAAATAAGTCGTGATTTAATTTCGGAAAAGGGAAAGTGTGGAAAAGTTGTTTTACCAAATGAATATTTAAATTCACCTTGCTGATTAGGAAGAAGGGGGAAGAGATAATCTAAGAAGAAAGCAGAAACGAGCAAAAAAGGGTAATTCTGCCCGCTTATATGGGCTGTTGTAGGCAAAGAAAAGTTGAAAACTCGCGAGATAAGAGAAAATGAGTGAGAAAACTCATGATTCCTGGGGGAAAAGTAAAACTCACTTTAAGTTTTGTGGGGAAGGAGGAGAAAAAATACACAAAAAGACCACTCAAAGTGACACACAAGATGTTTCTTGAGGATGCAGATGAGGATCAGAGCTGCATGACCGCTTTTCAGAGTTATTTCCCATCTCGACTTAATGGCAAATCATTTTTTAAATTTATTTTACATTAAATACATGTTTTTCAAGTCTGATAACATCAGATATTTTTTTTTTTTGATTGTCGAGGAACCTAAATAATTTTAATCAATTCCCTGTTATTTATCGCCAAATGAACAGTAATAGTGTTTTCTCACGACTTGTTTCCTGCTTTAATCCTGGTTGACATAAGGAATAAATATTTTCCCCGAACCCAAAAACAACAGTACCGGGTACATCAAATATAGACTTAAAAACAGGAAATAACTGATCGATCTTGATAATTCTCGTTCTTCTCTCGTGTTTTCTCATACTTATTTTCTATTTATTTATGATGTAACCGTCATGACGGAAATTTTGTCGCTATGGCAACTGTCTTTCGAGTGTTGTTTATTTTTGAAGCTGAAATACCACCACAACGTGTTGGATATTAAATTTAAATCGCTTTCTCACTTATTAAAATCCCACATTCATTCTACTTGTGAATCAATTGTTTCCTGCAGCTCTCACTTCCGGTTTTGTTCCTCAGTAGTATTGAGATGGCGTCGTAAAGAAAAGAAAAAGCAAAGTGGAAAAGCGTGTTCTGATCAAAACATCTAAGAAAGAGCTTTTTCATAGAATAAAAAAAGAGGAAAAGCAAAGATGCCGCTGTCGATTGTCATCAGCACGCGCCTTCATAGAAAAGGCAAAAAGAAAATGGCACTTGTTCGAATTTAATATCGAACAAAAATAAGAACCAATTTCCTCTTTAATTGGCAAAACCCCGTTAATATTTCACACCAGCCCCTGAAAACTTTTTTTTAATCCTCTCGCACTTTTTCCCATTTAACAGCGCGAGTTTGCGGACGATTTTTCACTCTGAATAAATTGCTCGTTGATAGGTGGAAAAAGGTCCGCAGGTGCAGCGAGTGTAGCTTTACGAACGAGGGGATTAATCCCTCCCTCAATCTCATTCATCTTTCTCACTTTTTTTTTTTTGCGCGCGACCCATTTAAATTAGAAACAAAATCAATAATTCAAACCCAGACAAAAAATATTAAAAAATACCCCTTTTGATTTCAAAGCAAAATGACAAATTACAATTTCGCCAACGCCGACATCTATTTCCCTTATTTTTTTTACGTTTTTCTGCATTCACAATGACAAGCAACATTTTTTAAGAATAAATCGCCCACCACTTTAAAACCCCGCTGTTGTGTGTCGCAAATATATTCAATTTAACTCGATGACTTTTCCTTTCTACATCTGAACCCTTTTCAAGGTTCAAGGATTATTTTCGTTCGAGATGAGTCAGCTAAGAGAAAAGCAACTCCTCAAATGGACTGGCGTAGTTAGCAACTCAAGATCCCCGTTCCTCCTACACGAACGCCCAAGCTTTCTTAGTTGGTGGCCATTAGTAGCAAATGGGGCCGGGATCTGACCCCTTTTCATCCGAGAATATTAGAGGATGAAATGCGAGCTTCATCTCACGTTCCTCTCATTAACGGGCGTGGAACTGGCAAACCGCATCAAACGTGGCTTGCTACACATGCTGCTGTTGTTCTTTTGTTCCCTCATGTAACATTAAATCTCGAATCATCCATCTCTCGAAAACATGAAAATATATTTTTTTTTTTAAATTACAGCTTCTAATTTGAAAAGGAAATTTGTCGATGTAAAATATTTTTAGATAATTCGCTTCATGTTTTATGCATTAATAAAATCAATGCACGAGGTCCGCTTTGAATAGAACGTGTCTTTTTCTTAAATAATTCACATTAATTTGATAACTCGCTTTTATTACGTCATTGATAGATGTTTCCGTGCTCGAAGCGAGTTTTTTTTTAGCTTGAAATTATCATTTTTGAATTGGAACCATTGAAAATCGGTAATTATCTCTAAGGTTGACGAACTTCGCCCACTATCACAATTGAAAGATAAGCAATAAGTCATACCAAACGTCAAGGATACAGATTACAGAACATTGGATCATTGTGCTTTAAAAAATCTGGTAATTAAAAAAAAGGGGAAGAAGAAAAATGAGCAAAAAAATTTATCAATTTATAAAACTTTTTAAAAACAAACTAGAAAAAATGTAATAAGATAAACCGAGCATTAAGAATGGAATCTTAGGAATTTCTTGTGCTGTAAGGCTTAAAATATTGGAATTTTTTTTTTCCTTAACAAAATGCATTAAAGTACAGTTAAAGAGCATGTTATTCCTATTTAAATGGTCAATTGCAGCTTGTTAATGCAGAATTAAGCCCTCGTGCCATCATCTTGGAATTTTAATCGCATCTTAATGTAAATAACACTTCGAATCCTAGTCATAATTCCTATTTTTAGATTTTATAAAAGTCTCCCCCCCCCCCACCGTTTATTGGTCAATCTAAATTCTTGGTCATTATTTTGTCACTCAAGCCTTCCGTAACGCACAAATAGGCTAATAAATAATTCACTTCAATAAAATGACTTAATAACGCCCAACTTCACTTCTACACGACACTAAACAGCTTTATACGATTTAAATCATCAATTGTGAACCCGTTAATACAGTAAAAGATCATTAAAATTTCATAGCTATGCTTCCTTTGTTGTTGCGCCTTTGGGATTAGACGAGAAAAAATTCAATATGGATACGCAACTCGAGTATTTTGTTTACAACAGCAATCATATCCGGAACGTCATTACGAATAGTAAGTACATTTTTAAGTTTCACCTACGGTTATGTTGGTGAATAATTCGGGCAGAAAGAACAATAAAGGCTTAGAATGAGCTCTCGACATTTATATTTAATGAGCAACAAGCTTAGACGAGCTGAAGTTATTAAAAATCCCGTAACTGAAGCTCTTGTAACACATAAACCGTTGCTTTTACAATCTAAATTCTATTACACAAGTCGCCTTTTCACTTGTTGTTATCCGTCAAAACACGAGTTACTCTACAAACCTTTTTTTCTTTATCTTTTTCTCTTTTTAATACCTCTGCAACTAGAATTCTTTACGATTCAACTACACAAAGTCAAGGCAATAACTTTTCATTTTTTTTTTGTCCTCACTTTTTTTTTTCTTTTTAAAGACGTCTTAAGAGTCCTACAAAATAAATGCCGTATGTGGGTGAAGCATAGCCTGGCTTGTTTTCTGCTTGGTCGCCCTTCAATGTCTTTTTCTCCCCCAAACTTTTTCGCTTGGTTAAAAGCAATGATTGAAAACCAAAGAGTGAGAATTAGAGGGAGTAAAATGGAAAAAAATAGTTCAAAGTTTCTCATTGCTAACTTAAGTGACAGAAAAACACTATTTTTAGTGCTGTCACAATAAAAGAAGTGCGGTAAGCCACTAATTGCCGTGTTTACGCTCGGTAGATGCACTTTAAACTCTTAGGTCTTAAACGAATCTTTTTTTAATAGATTCAGTATAGAAAAAGTGATTTTTTTTTTTTTTTTCACAAAATAAAGTTCAATTTCCCATAATATCAGACACGGAAAGAAAATTTTAAGGTTAAAATTCGAACGGAAATTGCTATTTGATTAATCAAATATTACTTAAGCCTAATTTAAAATCAATGATGTCGCTCTACTGCTAATGGATTTCTATTGAAACAAAAGGTTTGTTTACCAACTTCTAAATTAAATTCTATTTACTTTCTTTTTCACTCGTTCCTCATCTCTTTAATGCGAAAAGCGAGATCGAAATCAAACGTCCAACATTTGCAACTGACGACGCCACAGCAGTACTTTAAAAAGTTCTTGGGTTGGAAGAAGATGTTTTAAGAGACATGTATTAAAGTTTCAGTCACCAGAAGTAAGTAAAAGAAAGTTTCAAGAGCTCGTTCGGATTCAACTCGCAGCAAGTTCGTCAACTATTTATAAATGCACGACCGAGTACTTTAAGAAGTAGTGTACATCCAGATTACTTGTAAAAGTTTAAAAGTTTAAAT
This sequence comes from Geophilus truncorum, assembly GCA_034695745.1. Classification (NCBI taxonomy): domain Eukaryota; kingdom Metazoa; phylum Arthropoda; class Chilopoda; order Geophilomorpha; family Geophilidae; genus Geophilus; species Geophilus truncorum. Next base: position 1,826 of record JAQFZP010002378.1, on the reverse strand, counting down.
CTTAACAGGAAACAGAGAGCATTTACATTTTTAATTTTAGGCAATCAAATAATCAGAGTATAAACACAACGATAAGAAGTTAAGAAATATCTAAGTTACCTTTACCTTATGTTGTTATAACTTTCTTTTAGATTATTATTTAACTTATTTTTTAGTTATTATGGTTATTACAGTTACTGTTCTGTACAAAAATAGTAAAAGAATTTTTCTCTTTTAGCAGTTCCTCTAATAATTCCAGGAAGAATTAGGAGAAACGATTTAGAAGGATTCTTGGATCAACACATTATCGACGTTTCAGTGCTCTAACTTCAATCAACCACATCAAACAATATTCTCCGTCTTTTTTTTCCTGGAATTTTGAATTCAAGTTTTCAAGCTTTCCCCAGGTTAGTCTTTAAAAAAAATTTTATATAACACAGTTTTGTTTTTCATGTTATTTAATTTATGGTAATACGTACCTATTTTTTATATCACTAAAATTATTCAGAATTCACATGTCATGTAAAAGATCTAAATCAATTTATTATTCCACTGGCCTTGATGAAAACACCCACTACAGAATAAATTTAATCTCATGCAAATTATTTATTCATAGTTTTAAAATTTTTTAAATAAAGAATTCAATATTTATTTATCCACATCACGAATAAATAAACTATTTTTAACACACAACGTACGATAATAAAATTTGACGTTTAAATTATACCGAGTGATATATAGTTCCTTAAAACCACTATAATTCCACAACAATCGAAAAAATATAAAAAAATAAATAAAAAATAAAATAAAATTGAATTCTACTAAAAGACGGAGTAGTTCCCATAGCGCACGGCACAAACAAACCAAAAGTCGTTTTTTAAATTAAAAAGTTGCGGTTGAGATTTATGGGCTGAAGCGTTCTAGTTTACGGTAACTTGTTCGCAACATCAAGAATTATTCTCCTCGTTTTTCCCAATGCAATTAGAGGTTTGGAAGACGAGCAAAAACTCGCACAACACTGAGTATTCACTCATATTAATACATGCTGTTTCAGCTGCTGAGTCAACACAATTTCGATTGGAACCACCGTAGAGGTATAGCGGCTATGGGGAGTATCAATAAAAACAATAAACCTTCAAAAGCGTCTCAGCTGACTCAGACTTTCGCGATGAGTTGCTTTAAAGACCCCGTTACATTTTCTGCTCAACAAGTTGAGACGTTCGATGCGCGAACTTGGATGTCTTCCAAATAAAAAGTATTAAAAAAAATACAAAAAATAAAAATAAATAAACCCCCTAGAATAAAAATTAAAAAAAAACTTCATTACACGAAGAAATTAAATCTAAAAAGCTGGAACTGACACAGATGGAATGCGAGTGCAACTGTTGTACCACTTATTCCGAAACAAGGCGTGTAAAATTAATTTAATTGAGCCCTGCAACCTGCGCTTACCTAATGCTCCCATCATGCACCCCTAATGGACCGTGTTTAGTAAATAAACTCTGCAATTAAGAATTAGCTCTAGATTAAGTTAACTGCGCTCATTTGTTTTCTCTTCCCCACTTACAAAAAAAAAAAAAAAAATTTAAGTGTAAATATCTAAAAAAAAAACTCACCCAGAAAACATAGTAGACGACAGACACCGGCGTCCTGTTTCTCTCTGTTGATCACTTTTGATCATAGTTGATGTAAGCATTCATGTCAAACTCGAGGCTTGCGACCCCGAGCGTTGCGAAGCGAGATATGTCACAGACAGAAAAGTGCAAGCGACTAGTAACAACTCTAGCCGTCACCTGCAGAGGCACCTGCCTGTGAATGCGGCGCTCGACTTCGATCGTTTCGCCACA
>JAQFZP010002377.1:0-13917 GCA_034695745.1 Geophilus truncorum | reverse complement strand
CGAGTAATTAATTAATTTTGGCGTTGTATTTTTCCGTGTCGTATTTAGGCGCATTTTTTTTAACCAGTTTCCGGTTTACCAAGACCCGGAATTTTTCTTCAAATGTCACTAAATTTCAGGATCTTGTTGTGGTTTCAAATTTACAATTACAATAGGTACCGGTACCGGTATTTTAAGTTTTGGTGCTAGTGTTTCCAACCACGGGTATCAAGTACCCGGGTACCCGGGTATTTTCGCATATTTTTGAGTGGGTAAATACCCGGGTATTGGCTTCGGGTATCTCACTATAAAATTATATGTAAAAACGCAAAATAAAATTTTGTTAAAAACGAAAAAAAACTAAATGTTAGCTCATTACTTCCAACTTCTAACTTCCAATTCCAACGGAACTTTGATAAATTCTGATGCGTCAATCAAACCAACTTCCACTGCATTGTAACGTGTTTTTCCTATGGCTGGAACATTCATCACAAAATGGACAAACCTAATAAATACTGCTACATTAAATGCATTTACTTTTTTTAAATATTATCTTTTGACTTTAAACTTGAATAATAATTTCTGTGTTTAATAAATGGTTTTTAAAACTTTAAATATATTTTTTAACAAATTTAATTAAAAAAACTATCAAAAGATTTTGAATGTGATGATTTTTGGTTTCAGTTAACCATAAATCAATTTTTTTAACTTATTTATTTTTTTAATTTCGTTAAAAATATTTAAATACCCGGGTACCCTGGTATTTGTGAAAAAATATTCGACTATCCGGGTATTTAAAACGTCGGGTAATTTGGAAACCCATTTATTAACACACTCTTTTTCCTGATTTTCACACTTGTGTATACGTTGCTTTAACGTTAAAGAACGCTTCGAGTGGAAAAAGTCAGGGAGTGGAAAATATAGGGTTTTAAGTGTGAAACTTGGAGAAAAGAGTTTTTGTTTAATCTATGAAATTTATGAAATTTATGCTGTTCTAGCACTAAAAAAACCCTAGTTTCTAAACTTTTAAAATGTACAGTAGCTATATGTAAAATGTTTATAAAACTCAGTTATTCACCAAATAAAATTGACTTAATGCTATAGGTACTAAAAAAAATTCTGTTTGTACTGTATACCTTTCAGCAATAAAACCCAATACTACAAAGCTCGAATTTGAGTCAACAGACTAATTTTGCGTCATTTTGCATCACATTGCATCCATTTTACCCCTTGTGCGCAAGAGTTCAATCAACGAATCAACCAACACCACAATCGCTCAAGCAAACTCGAGCGAGCATGTCGTATGTTATGTTGATTGGCTCGTTGATTCACTGTATGGATGTTTTTGATGTGGTTTATGATTATTTTGCCTTTAGTTGCTGTATGTTGGAGGCAAAGCAATGTTACGCAAAATTAACTTGATGAAACAAATTCGAGCCTCGTAGTGTTAGGTTTTATCATTAAGGGTGTGTGCAAACAGGATTTTTTTTTAGTCACCAGCATTGTTCAATTTTCATTTGGTAAATCGTCACCAAGAAATAATTGAGTCTTGTAACATTTAGAATTGCCAACTACTAAATTTTTAGAGTTGTTTTTTCTGCCTTTCTGGAAAAAGTTAAATTGACAGATAAAAAAGAGTGTGCATTAAGAAAATGGATTTTGTACTACACAGAGTAGAAGAATTGTTTTTGCTAAATCAAAGAAATCAAACACTTTGAATTTAAACACCTAAGCTACTGACAAATTGTGTCTATACACGTATTAAATATTAAAATTTTAGATTATACGCAATGGACTCTCTGCTTATCTTAAAAAAATGCTTCGTGGTATTAGAAAGGTGCAAAGTTGTCAAAAACGTGTCGATTGGAGAGTTGTTTTTGCTGCCTTTGCAATCCGTAGGTCCAATTGAAAGATCAAAGTGCAGCACGTTTATTTCATAACTTCTACTAGTACAGCGATCCACTTTTCAGCAGCGACTTCGGATGCAAATTAAGAACGATGACGAGGACACTAAAAGAACTCATTTATCACTTTATTTATCTACATGTCATAGAAGGTGTAAACGATGCGATTCTTAAATGGTCCATTCAGTACTAGGCTGTTATGCATTCTAGATCAGTCGAAACACAAAGATCATTAGACTATAAAGAAGTTAAGAGTGATTTGGGACACAGTTAATTAAAAATCAGGACAAGAGGTTAAAAAGCAGAACAATTTGATTTGTTATACCAGTTATATGCTGGAAAACTGGTGTGAAATTAGTTGAAAAACAGAATGAAAAGATATAAAAACCAATGAAAAGTTAGTTGGAAAACAGAATAGAAAGATATGAAAAGATATATAAGTTAGGCCTAAAAAGAAGAAAAAGAAGCCAAGAGAGAGAGAGAATAAAGAAAGAGATGTTGCCTTGAGCAAAGCTAATGCTTTACTGATTTAATAATGGCATTTCAGTTGCAAAGAAACCTTACTACAATAGCATAACATCATTGTGAGTAACAATCAACAATGATGATATATCAATAAAGGGAGCATGCCATAACAATGATCATGTACTAAAAAGCTTAAACTAGGGACAATATTTAGGCTTAATGAGAAACAAATATAAGTAGCAATATTGAAACTTAAACCTAATCTTAATCTAAAAAGTTTCTTTCGAAGATGCAGAAGTTGTAAAACAGGATTAAAAGCAATAAAAAGATGTAACGGAAAGCCATCAATCATGTTCATAATAAAAGTTAGTGGAAAGTTAGTGAAAATTTTATGTATATAAAGCAGAATTAAAAGCTGTGAAATTGAAAAGTAAAAAATGTTCTTTTTTACTATTTAAAAGAATATTTTTTTGAGATTTTGCTATTAGCAAAACATTTTTTTGTTTTAAAGATTTCTCATAAAATTTACTTCTTACTTCTTCTTAGTTCTCAGATCAAAGATTTAGATCTGAGAATATAGTTCTTACGTTGTGCGCATTGCCCACTAGTGGCAAATTGAAAAAATAGCTCAACTGCATAACAATGTCCAAAATTGAGACATTAGGAAAAATTACAAAATATGGCGGGACGCAAGACACAGTAGGGTTTAAATGAGGGACAGTCCCACCAAATACGAATGGAGTATCATATTTAAGATATATCTTTATTTACTGTCACGCGTCACAAGAAGTGTCGCCAAATTACTCCCAACTCTCACTAGACAAAAAGAAGAAAAGAGAAAATGATTGCTAACTTTCGCTTAATTATTGTGACCATTGATATGCACTGATTTCTTTTATTTACCTGATGTCAGTGTCGCCACTTACAAATTCCTATAACGTAACTCGGAAACACTTCTCGTGACGTGCATACAATACTTCTGCTAATAAGTTGCATTAAAAATTTGAAACTTAATAACATCATAAAATAATTATACTTTTATATAGCTATCCGTTTGAGAGTTCAGAAATCTATTATCCTCCATGCAAATCGAACTTGGCCAATTACATTTTTGCCATGCTTGATGCATTATTATTTGAGGCAACAGAAGATTGTAATTGTACAAGGCATTGCCACGAATATAATTTTGATGTAAATTTTTATTACTATTTCAACAAACATTCGGAAACAAATATTAGAATTATAAAAGAAAAATACATGATGTCCTTCAATGAAAAGTACGACTACGATGGATTTACCCTTTTGGGTGATATTGGTGGCAATATCGGTCTTTTATTGGGATTATCAGTTCTCTCTGTAATGCAAATATTACATGGTATATATTGTTGGATTCGTAAAAATAGATCTATCAGAGGAATTTTGAAGAAATCCTCTGTCTCTAGACGAATTTGGCCTAAATGTAAAATCGAATTAAAGAGAAGAACTCTTGCTGAACAACGTGCAACAACACCACTTACAAAATTACTGAAAAGTGATATAAAATTCAAATATTTGAATATTTTTATGATCTGTTCGTATTTAGTCGTAGCAGTATTTTGTACATATTTCACCTGGGACAGACTTCATTTTTTCTGGGATAATCCAACTAAACGCATTGTTGTTGTAGAAAAAGATAGATCCTTCGTATTTCCAAGTCTTACAATATGTGGGGCGAATGATTATGTGGAAAACTTGAGAAAATACTATTACGAAACGACTGGCTATAACTCTTGCATGACATTGGATCATTATTTAGACATATCTAACGTCTCAGTCGATGAATTGTGGAATAATTCGGCAACCAGTGACATAATTCACAATCAAGATCCTGAAAAATCTTATTTCTTGTCCTACGTAAGAGAATAATTGTGTTATTTCGCACGACAATTCAAATTGTGCCCTATATACTTGTATATATACAGGATTTCTTTTGGCTTTGGCGATATGATCCTATGATAAATATAAATTCAACTGACGTTTTAACATTGCATGGAAATTGCGCACACTATCCTATCGGTACGTTAAGATATAAAAAAAATAATTGAGTAATACTGTATGCCATATTTAATTTTAACCTTAGGTAAACGTGACATATATGGAACCACAACTGTTTTTTTCAGAATGATATTTAATCCCGAGGTTTCATCTTGTGAACCAACTGTCATATCTGCAAGTTAATTTTTTTTAAAACTAGAATTGTTTATAATTTATATTTATTTATTTTGTACATTGACTTACGGTATAGATTTTTATATCACCTGAAGATTCCGTAACTGAATTATCATTGCTAAGAAGACTAGAAATACCAGTGAGCAAAATTTCGATAATTGCACTAAAATACAGAAAAGTAAGAAAGAAAGACTTGTGAAAGAAAAAAATTGATAAATAAGTTTTATTTCAGATATTCAGATTGAACGCTCCTAACCACCAATGTCAAGATAGAGCAGCTGCTCTCAATTGCATAAAGATTTGCCGGGAGAAATTATTACTTCAAAAAATACCATGCAGGAAAGCACACATTTTAGATTGATATTCTACTGATGAAAGATTTTAATTTTTCAATTTCTATTTCAGATTGCCTTTTATGCCTGTAACTAATAAAATTTCAGCCTGTTTTAATTCAACTTCTGCAAACATTGCTAGAAAAATGTACGAAGAAATTTACTTCAAACACCATACCAACGAAGAGTGTAACTGCATTCAACCGTGCGTCGAAAAGATTTACGAATATAACGACTTTTGTGAGCCAAACGATGAAAAATTCACGTTTATTCGATTGTTTTTTTCTTCTAATCTATATGAATCAATTCACGAAGTGTACAAGTACGAACTAATCAAATGTCTGTGTGACATTGGTTCAATTCTATCGGTTGGTTTGGGATTCTCAGTTTTAGTGTTTTTTGAAACAGTTCAATATATCGTGTACCGATCAATTTCGTTCATAAATAGAAAGACTTAAATTGTGAAGCACTTAAAATAATCATTGCACATTGTATTACCTAACAAATATGCATATGAAATAGAAATTTATAGTTGAAGTAGAAAATATTAAATTTGTGGTATTTTAAAAGAAATGCTCGAGTACCTTATAAAAAGTTGTGCACAAAATTTAAATTTAATTACCATATACTTGTATAGAAAGAGAACTATCTAATATGTCAACATGTACGTATAACATCAAAGCATTGAATTTAAATTAAATAGGACGTTTCAAATCTGTAACAGTTTAGAAAATAAATACAAGCACAAGTGAAATTTTCTGGTGACATTCATCTATGCTAATTTGATATTTTATGCTGAATATTCTAAAGGTTATTATATTATGTTACCGTATCTTTTTCTAAGAGTAATTGATGCAAACGGGGCTTCATTTCATCGTGCCAGCCTCTTTTCACCCTGGCCTAGGCAATTCAGCCTAAATTTTTAATCGAAATAAATTGCCGGCCTATTTTCGTCCCAGCCTTTTATCATCCCAGCCTAATATAGTCCCAGCCTCTATCGTGCCAGCCTATTATCACCGTGGCCTTTTATTAATTAAAATAAAATTTTAATCGTCCCAGCCTTTTATCGTCCCAACCTAATATCGTCTCAGCCTCTAACCGCGCCAGTCTATTATCACCGTGGCCTTTTATTAATTAAAAAAATTTTTTCTGAGGTTTTTTAGTTAGTACGGGAATCGCGTACTTTCCCGGCCGCGATTGGTGCTACGGCCGCGGCATAACGAGTATATGTTTGCGCCGTCTTGTCTCGATTTTTTAAACATACTTTTGCACCAAAACGTTTAGGAAATTACACAATTATACTAAAACAACTGCTGGGAATTGGGGAAAATATGCAAAAAAATCTAAAGTAATAGGAAGTGGGTTACAAAAGCGAAAACGTGATAGAAACGTCAACTGCGCATGTGCGTAGACTTCTTTTTTTTTTTTTATGCAAACGTATGACGTGAGGCTAGCATGATCTGACGCCGGCACAATAAATGTAGTTATTATGTTTATAAAAATAAAATAAAAGGCCACGGTGATAATAGACTGGCGCGATTAGAGGCTGAGACGATATTAGGCTGGGATGATAATAGGCTGGGACGAAAAGAGGCCGGCGATTTATTTCGATTAAAAATTGAGGCTGAATTGCCTAGGCCAGGGTGAAAAGAGGCTGGCACGATAAACCCCCATAATCCTGATATTGAAATTATTGTAAAATGAAATAATAATAATAAACTTAAAGTGATAGTGTCACATTGAAATATATTGTTTTTATGAAATAATTTCATGTTATAGCGAGAAATATAAAATTCAAATTTGGTTCAAACAGGTCTAAGAAGTCAACACAAAATAATGGGAGGGTGAGACTAATCCTTTGCCTCGCCGCTTGCTGTATTTACGTAATTCTAATTAACTAACGCCATATGTTGTTAAATTTGTAAGTAGACGGCTAGACTCTCCCCATTATTACGTCACGGCCGTAAATGAGATCAAGACTTCCTTTTCAAACCAAACGAACGTTTAACTTAAAAATTTAAATAAATTTCTGCAAAAAATTAAATTTCATGAATTAAAGTACGGTATACATTTTTTCCACGCTCTTTCACACAAAAGAAAAGAAAAAAAATCGTGATACTATCACTTTAAAGAAATATTAAACTTTTAAGTCTGCTTAACATTACCACCACTGCGACAATAAATAATTAAAAGAAATATGCTTTGCAGAGCCACAGGCGAATTTAAAACAATAGCCAATGGAAGACAAACGTCGCGGAAAAAATGCCCTATTAGTCCAGTAATAAACAAAAGCCCTGATATTATCATAAGATTAATTCCAATCTGCAAACTGTAAATGAAACATAACATTAATTATTATTAGGGTATTTTAAATAAATTAAACAAACTTACAGTGATTTGCTTTCTTGATCATGAACGTGAACACTGGCAATAGATTTCTGCACTTTGCGCACATTCACAATTGTCAACACACAAAATATAATATTAATAGATTGAAAAATTGCATCACTGCCTAGCGCTAAAAATGAAACCAACCAGCTCTTAGCTACACTTGTCCTGACAGTTTGTGAGTTATATTTCCATTCGAGGCATTACCAGAAAATTCGTGTAGTGAGATTTTCTATCTCCAACAAGTGAGGAGTGAATTTGAAAATGGCACGCAATATTTGCTGGTATTGTTGTAAATTTGTGTGGTTCCATTTTGGTGGAAAATGCAGTCTTCTGAATGTAAGCTTCTATTCATTTCGAGTAGAAGTTGAGATGTTTCATGCGCACGTGTTATGAAAATATTTTACACAACGAAACTATATATTATGATGATAAGTAATTATATTTTGCAACAAGCGTTGTGTGTCACTTGAAAAATTCCCCTTTTTAAGTTGTGCAGAGAAGCATTAACTGCTCATCACTTTCAAATTACATTTTACATCATAGAATTGAGATTGAAAATGTATTAAAAAATTAAGTTATATAGTGCCTAGTGTTCGGTAATAGTAAGCTCAGATTTATTAGTTTTCATGTATAGGTTTCTTCACACTATAGTCGAAGAGTGAGAATGTCCCACGCTTATACAGGGCTCAGCAGAGCAAAACTAAACTTTGAGTATTTACACACTAACTCACAAGTTATAACATCCATATAGCATGGCGAAGGAAATTGTAGAGTTGATGGATCAAGTGATTGAATTGTTGTGCTATGCAGTGTCCAGCTGCGCTGCCAGATTTTGTGCTGCACTGCACAACACGCGATTGTATGGCAACCCATCTGGGGGAAAAAAGAGGCCAAGTCACACATCACCCAAAGAAAAGAAAAGAAAAGAAAAATAACAAGACAAGAAAGGTGACAAAACCGTCACCACAAGGTGCCACAAATCCAATCCAACTCAAATAACCAAATAACATCAAGGAGATTAAGATAGTAGAAAGAAAAAATTACCAGTTTAAAACAAGTACTTCTAATACCATTAGAAGAGAGAGAGAAAAGAAAGAGAGAAGAAGCAGAGGAAGAGCAAAGAAGAGATGTTGCTCTGAGCAAAGCAAAGGCTTTACTGATTTAATAATGTATTACATTTGCAAAGAAAACTCTCAACAATAGTCATAGATTTAATGCATCACATCATTATAAGAAACAATTAGAAAAAATGACACGTCAAGAATAAAAGCATTTGACAACAATATTCACATGCTAAAAGGCTTAAATTAGAGACAAATATCAGGCTTAAAAGTAAAGTACCGTACAAATTCAGAATTTTAAACCTAATATAAACACTAAAATATCTATTTGTAGCACGGGATTACTTTTAGAGAGGGGTGAGGGAGGATATAGGGGTTTCCTCCTCTGTCACATGGGTCTCTCATCCCTGTAACCTCCTTGATCTAGCCACTGAATACAATTTTATTACCTGCTAGAGTGATGTAAGGCTTGAGGAATCCCCAAAAATATTTATTACCTGTTAGGAGTTTGGGGAAAATCCCCTTACTGGTGATATCTTTTTTTATTTATAGACTCAATTTTTATTCAAAGTAATAGATATATTTAAAAGTAATTGAGTAAATAAAAAAGAATTAAGTGATAAGAATTTCTACTGTTTAAAAAAATTATAATTTAGTTTTATTTAAATATATTTTTTGTAGAAATAAATAAGTGTTGTTAAAAATGATATTTTTTATTTTCAAATGTAAAAATGAGATTTATACTTGATCATATTACTGTTTATAAGACGTAAACAAAAGCTGATGTTATGACTCCACTAAGCGAACGTTCTAAAAGATTACGTCATACTAGCTAATGTATTCATGTAAAACGTTGTCTAATATGACGTAATGTTCTAGAACAATTCGCCGCGTAGTGAGAGTTGGCTTAACTCGGCAGTAACATATAATATATATCTACTGAGGTGTGCAGGAAAGCACACAATCACAACATACAAATAAAAATAACACTTAAACAAATTTTTAACTTTTAATTCTATTTACTATTAATAATGTGGGCTTTTTTTTATTTACATGGTCTGGCTGGCGTTTTTCTATTTTTGGAGCTTACAAAGAATGTACAGTAAATCTCATGACGATGACTTTTTCATTTTTGTTTTACAGTTTTAAAATTTTACAGCAATACTTTTAACTTTTTTATCACTATCACTGCGATAATAAACAATCAAAAGAAATAAGCCTTGTAGAGGCATAAGCGAATCTAAAACCACACTCAACGGGAAACAAACGTCGCGTAGATAATGAGCCATTAGTCCACGTCCACAAATAAATGAAAGTCCTGAAATGTAATTATTAGTACCGTATTTTAAATAAATGAAGCAAACATATTGTGGTTTGTTTTCTTGATGACGAGAACATGCAATGGATTTCTTCGCCTTTTGCACATTTACAATAGTAAACACGCAAAATATAACATGATACTAATCAAAATTGCATCACTTTCCAGCGTTAAAGATGTAACCAACGCACTCTTAGTTACACTAGCAGGATTTACAGAAATTGACGCATCATTTTCAGATAATATATTCAGTTTAGAAAAATTCACCATTAACGTAATCACCATAGACACGCCAAATGCGTATACACATCGATAAAAAAATTATTTCGTTGTCCGGCCGACTATCACCATTAAATACTTCGGATGCAAGCGCTTCCACATACCATGAGTAATCACATTTAACCATGCAACAGTCGTCATGAAAACCCAAACTTCAAACCAAGACATAAGCAATCGCCAAGTAATTGTAATTTTGTTTGAAAATCCTAGTTGAAAGGCAGCTACGAACACGTAACACATTGCCAAATAAATCATATGACATAGCATCGGTTTGATGTCGTAGATGACTATAGAATGCTGCAATGATTTGCAGTGGAAATAAAATGCACCCACCAAACACACAATTGAAATGGAACATAATAAAACAGGCAGTACATCGAGGTAGGAAAGTTCAGCATGTAAACTGTGTTGTGGGTGTACAAGTAATAACTGACTTATCTAGTGATGATATGTTGTAATTTCCAAGATCGTACACTTGTCCTGATAGTTTGTAGGTCATATTTCTATTCGAGGTATAATACGAAAATTCTTGAAGTGGGATTTTCCATCTTCAACAGGTGAGGAATGATTTTGAAAATGGCACACAATATTTGCTTGTGTTTTTGTCAATGTATGTGGTTCCATTTTGATGGAAAATGCAGTCTTCTAAATGTAAAGTTGCATTCATCTCTATAGTAAAAGTTAGATATCGTAGTCTTCTTACGAATGATGTTTAGACGGATGTGATATGAGTATATTTTGCAATATCCGTTGTCTGATGTCATTGCATTTAAATTATTAATTACAGAGTGACAAATCTTTCCTTAAAACCAATTGTTTTAAATTGATTGAAGCATGAAAGTAAAAACTTCTAAAACTTAAAAAATATTAATTTCTTGATTTTTAAAATTTCAAAATATTTCAAAATAAGAATATTATCGTATTTTAGAACTGCTTCATAACTAGTTGTTGTAAAATCCGATTTCATATACTTTGTTGGTTAAGTTATAGAAGCTTCCGGTTGAATTGTTGAAGTTTTTGCAATGATAGTTTCAATCACTAGCAATTTGAAAAGAATTTGTTATGTCTAATTTGATGTCTAGTGTTGCAGATTCAGAATTATCTGTTGCTTTAAGTGTGAAGGTTCTGGCCTGCAACTCAACCTTAGGAATGAAAGTATTCAGTTGCTTATATTTTGTAAGGCGACAATTATTTCTAACAAAGATTTATGTAACTTAATTATTATATGGTATTTCCAATTGACTAATTTCAGAGTAATTTGTCTGAAATTACTCAAGTGAGAAGTGGTAATTTATATAAAAATATTTCAACTAAGATAGAAGGTTTTTGTTTTAGTTTGGCCTTTTATTTGATTCCATCGAACAGTGCAGTTTTAACATGTTGTGTAAATAACTAAATGTCACGTAAGAGATGGCGCCATCTACTGCCTACAATTTTAACTAAATTATCTGAGATAAAAATATAGTTCAGTGACACGTTGCAGATGACTCAAGTCATCTGACAAACACTGGTTCTGGTTTATTCAGGGTCAAAGAGGTAGATATATATATGTCATGAGTGTCATAAGGGAGGGTTAACCTCAGGTGTGCACGTGAGTGCTGACAGTAATCTTTCACGAAATCCAACAAAAAATAAACAAAAGCATCTTTGCAGCCAATTTGCTATCGACAATAAACACTGTTTATTGTCGATAGCAAATTGGCTGCAAAGAGGCTTTTGTTTATTAAACAGACACCAGCAGCTTTGCGTAGATTCCAGTCGTCCTCGTCGTTGTATTCCTTTTGTCGCGTCAAAGTTTGCATCAAAATATATTGTAGCGCACTTTTTACGTACAACCGACTGGTGTAAATTGGTGGACGACATTGATCTTGAGCATAGAAAACCGTCAATATTAAATTAATAAAAATTAAAACGAAATTTATTTTAATTACTATATAATCGACACTGCTTTGTTCTGCAAATCAACTTCTTCGTCGCAAACGTTCGACCAGAACTCGATTGCTTGCAGTCCAACATCATCGATGTCACTCTGCATTGCTACCATAGTTATCTAAGACACAAATTTCATAAAAATAACTGATTTTACGAGTACTTCAATTCGTTTCTTACGGCGAACAACGCAGGACCCATGTAAAGTTCCATGTACTGATAGTATAACGACATAATCTTGACTAAACACTTAAGCGAAGCGACTTTGACTTCGCATACCACTTGCATTATAAAATTTGTCTCCGATATTAGGAAGAAACTGCTTCCCGGCTCCCAGGCGACGAAAAGCCGAAATGGGTGCACACGAATTCGAAATTCCAGTTATACCAAGAACCAATGTGAGCGTAAGCATGCGTCGAGGCTCATAATTGAGCGAGTCGACAGCAGCAGCATTGAGCATTGTCAGAATTGCATTGTACCGCAATTTGTGATAAAAACATGTGTTTCTTTAAAATTTTGCCAATACATGGCGCTTAAAACAAAATGGCTGATTTGACATCTTAACAATGATTTTTAATTTAATTTTTATATTTTATATTTTAGAGCATTTCACATTTAATTAATATTTATGAATTTTGTATAAACAATTAATTTAGCCTTTTTAGGTTATGGGTATTTAAAAGAATTTTATCTTATTTATGAGTTTATGCATTAAGTTTTGGAAAATAAAGTTTAAGCACCAGCTTCAAGTTTGCTAGGTTGTTTGAGTGACCTTTCTCTGCTTTTAAATTTTCGTAAACAGCAGACGTTGGCTGTCAACTGGGTTGGCATCGAGTCCCTACAAAAGAGCTCGTACCAGTGGTTTTAGGTTTAAGAGCTTGTACCAGGGGTTTTAGGTAAACCTAAAACCCCTGGTACAAGCTCTTGTGCTGGGACTAGATGCCAATCCAGGTTGGCGGCTAACGTCTGCTGAATACGAAAATTTAAAAGAAGACACTTTTTTTTTTACTATTTTATTTTATTTTATTTTATTTTATTTTATTTACTTTTTACTTCGAACTCATCATTCACAAATTACTGGAAGCGACAGACAGGTTTGTTGGTAATGTGATTATCTATGATCGGGCATACTGATAGACATACTGCAGCGACCTATCACGATCCTATTGAAACTTGTTCTCTTGTTTGCAGGAAAAATAAGTATTTTTTCACAGGAACATTTCAACCAATTAATATCTGTTTCATTATATTTTGCGAGTTTTAATAGTTTTTTTTTCTTGCTTTCATCTTAGGGATGCAAGTGCAACGTTTTCAAGTTGTATCGATCAATCACTGCTTGATTCCAGCAACCAGTGTAACGATGACCAGAAAGAGACTAGATATTCGGACAAAATTAAGCATAGTTTTGAAACCTTGTGTGACTTACGATCGATATTGCTGTCGATAATGACGTCTTTGGACTGCTTTGAACGCAGCTTTTGCTATTTTCATGAACGCCTTAAAAAGTAAATAAAATAAAATAAAATAAAACAGTAAAAAAAAAAGTGTCTTCTTTTAAATTTTCTACCCAGCAGACGTTAGCTGCCAACTTGGGTTGGCACCGAGTTCCAACACCACAGCTTGTACCAGGGGTTTTAGGTTTACCTAAAACCCTTGGTACAAGCTCTTGTGCTGGTACGAGCTTGTACCAGGGTCCAGGGGTTTTAGGTAAATCTAAAATTCCTGGTAAAAGCTCTTTTGCTGGGACTCGATGCCAACCCAGGACTGCCAACGTCTGCTGTTTACGAAAATTTAAAAGAAGACAAAGGTCACTCAAACAACCTAGCAAACTTGAAGCTGGTGCTTAAACTTCATTTTCCAAAAATTAATGCATAAACTCATAAATAAGATAAAATTCTTTAAATACCCATAACCTAAAAAAGCTAAATTAATTGTTTATACAAAATTCATAAATATTAATTAAATATGAAATGCTCTAAAATATAAAATATAAAACTTAAATTAAAAATCATTGTTAAGATGTCAAATCAGCCATTTTGTTTTAAGCGCCA
>JAQFZP010002376.1:0-13920 GCA_034695745.1 Geophilus truncorum | reverse complement strand
AGACCCAACAACATGTAGATCCACTTATAGTAGAATCGGGAATTTCAAACGCGATTTTCGAGGTGTTGCGCACATTTTAGACCTCATAAACTAGGGTGATTCGGAATCAGCGTAACGAGACGAACATTTTAAAACCCAACAACATGTAGATCCACTTATAGTAGAATCGCACCCAGCTTTGATCACTATCTCAATAATTCGAACTTTGAATTCAATTATCTCTGATTGTACAGGTCGAACCTCGTTATAACGAACTACGTTATAAGCTTATAACGAATTCCTCGATATTACTAACTAAAAAAAAATTTTTTTTTTTTTTTTTGTTGGTCGCCCTATTCAAAACATTTTACAAAAATTTCGTTATAACGAACTTTCACTTATACAAACAAAATTTTCAGCCGGAAATGCACATTTTCCTCGATATAACAAACATTTCCTACTAAAAATTTCTGCATAATAGTGACGAAAATGGCGCCTCGGAGTTTTGAAGACCTGTATTACTTCAAGGAACAGATATCTGTTCCTTTATTATTGCTAACAATGATACCATTGAACTAAAAACAACAAAATCTAAAGAATAATAATTTCATTTTCACTACCAAATCAATATCGAAAATTCTATATTCAATGTGAAAATAACAGTAATGATATGGTAGTAACAAAAATACCAATTTTATCCAGTTATGTACTGTAATTATAATGCGATACCGCTAACAAACATAGTTCATAAGCTCATCCATAAAATGTAAAAGAAATAATAATTAAACTATTTGAATAGAAAACATTTCTATTTATAATACGGATTATTTTTAAGGATAATTTTAAGATGTATAAAGTTTGTGCTTACGAATTTCTTAATCGATAGTAAAACATATAAATTCTGTCTGGTACAATGTACATGGTATTCTTACCTTTATTACCCGGTAAGGACAGGACTCAAGCTGGACCGCGGTCAGCTGGGCCAAGACCACCTTTAAGAGGTGGTCTTGGCTGGGTCTTAAAGGTGGTCTTGGCTGGGCACTCAAACATACGTGTTCTGCCATTTTAAATAAAGTTCGGGTTTTCTATATACCCGGGTTGGGCTGTTCCGCGTGTTTGTGTCCTTGGTGAGGTCAGGGTCAGCCTAAAACACAATTTCCGGTATAAAATTTCTTTCCTTCGCAATATACTCGGTGTCAACACCAAATCAAACATTTCATAACAATAAAAATAAATATTCGTCTTTAAAACTTAAAAGTGTTGATTTTACTCACATTTCTTAACAAGATCAGCTCGATTAGCTCTCTTGAAGGTTGAAGCCACTTCCGCTAAATCCGGACTAAATATGATGTAATGACTTGAATCTCCTAGCGGTGTAAAGTAGAACTATAATTTCAATGGCCAACCGTCAGCGGATCGCTGGAGTAGTTTGGTTTACTACGCTAATTGAATGTTTTAATTTGATCATTAACGAAGGTAATAATTATAAATCCAGGATCGAATTTAAGTTTACATTACATTTCGATGTCATTACAGGTTATTCGGCAGTTTGGGCAATTAGATCGGCACAATCAACAATTCAAAACTACGTACCGGTACCGTACCGTACTGTATCAAAAATGTTGTTTAGTACCGTAGTTAAAGAGTTGAAGAGTAATTTTGTGGTGTTGGTCGTTGGATTCCATTAGTAATTGGTCAAAGTGTGAGATTGTCTTTATTTTTTATTTTTATTTTTTTTTATCTCTAATCCAATCAGTGAAAACCAGAAGTGTGTGTTGCCATGGAAACAAATCGCTTATTTTCTGTTCATTTATCTGAAAGTGTTTGTTGGCAGTGTTTTAATATTGTGTGATTTGTGTCTTTGTTTTCTCGTCTTTTTAATTGTTTTTTTCAACTTTTAATTCTTAATGTTACATTTTTGATATCATAAGGGTGAGTTGTAATTGAACCTGGTTGAAATGATTAGTTAAAACTGTGTTCAGTGTTGCAGTTTATTGTAATGATAATAGTTAATGAAGAGGCGAGTTGGGGCAATGCAACATTTTCGCTGCGTACAAATTAAATTAGGAATTTCTATGTGTTATTTGCAGTTTAAAGGGAATGTTACGGTACGCGTTGAATTTATTATTATTATTTTCAGCTGTGTGGCCTATGGTGGAAATTTGAGAGAAAGAAAAATGTTTAACAGAACTTGGAAATAATGTAAAGATCTTTCATATGGCGTTGTATAAGAAGTTGAGTGTGACGTCATTTGCTGATCGTTATTTATTTACGATGGCGAGATTTTATGTGAGATTTGTTGCAGATGCAAAAAGCATGCAGCCACTTTTCTCAACGGCATAAACAGACACTACAAATGATAAACACTATTATATAAGCTTGGGTTGATTAATCGATATATATCAACAATATTGAAGATGATCTTCAATGTCGTTTAATTTGTGACTTTTTAACCATTAACGATTAAGCAAAATTTCAAAGAATATCTTACATTAGTTTAAAAATGAATGAATTGCTAGTATTGTATCACTTGAATGATATTTCCATGAATATCTCAATCAACATTAAATTAACATTGTTTGGCTGCAGTTTGTTTAACTACCATTTCTGTGTGACGGAAGAGAATTTCACTTACCTGGAGCAAATTCCTCTGATTACAAAAGGAAATTCCTACTTAAGACTTAATTGCTGCTTTGTGATGCTGACAATCAACTCATGAAAGTTGCATTTAATTACAGAGAATCAATCTCGACTTCCAGAACTACAGTAAGTAATGACTAATGATCTACGTTTAATTTTTAATTTTAATTTTACCAGTTGAAATTAGATGATTAAAACATCTCATTATGAAATAAAAATAAAATTGTGATTATATGTAAAGTTGTTAATTTTGATTACTTTATGTTGCTATAATTTATTGCATGGTGCATTTAACTTATTTTTATTACATTTCTTATTTTGAGTTTCTTTCAAATTTCCTTCCATTTAAAGCTTATTTTATCAGGGATTGCCCATATTGCGCTTTTCTTGCAGCAGAAAAATGAATAATTTTATTTTGTTAAAATAATTAAATTAAAAAAATTCCTGTTAAATGCAATTGTGGTTTAAGTTTGATTTGTGCAGAAAGATCTGGCAATTTCAAACTACAGGTACGGTAAACAAAATTCACTGTTACCACTGTTTCGATATTGCACTGTAGCTGCGTCTTAAATTCAGGTGTATTTTATATAATTTATTTTTTTCCACACTTCACCTTATCTCGTAATCATTGGTAGCTTTGAACAGTAGCATTTATACAAATGGGTATATTATTGTTATACAGTCAACTCCCTCACATCCGGACAAAGGGCGGTATTGGGAAAAGTGGCCGGGTATGGGAGCTGGCCGAGTAAGAGAGAGTATTTAGTGTAAGGAGACATTAAAATGGGCCGAGACTTTTGGCCGGATAAGGGAGCTGGCCAGATATCAGTATGTCCGGATATGAGGGAGTTGACTGTATTTGCGAAAATATGGTACGATAGTACTGTCCATATTTTAAACAGATAAGTTTAAAATATGCAAGAAAAACTCAAATAGGTAACAAAATTTCTAAATTTTTATTTATCTCGCTTTAACATTAGAATGAAGATTCACATTGAGAGCATCCATAAATTTCATCATGCAGGACAAGAAAAGAGGACAGAGAAATAGGTGAAGGTAAGTGACGTTTTAGCTGACTCGGGGCTACAGTATTTTGAGCAATTATAAATTTTTTGTTTGTATGAATTGATTTTAAATCATGAAAAAGTTTAAAGCATTATTTATAGAAAAAAGTATCTTCAATGAAAGGAAGATTCCTTTCACTTTTTGTGCCAAAAGGGGTAATGCCGGTAAGGAGTTGGTTAATTCGTGATGGAAGGGTGACAGAAGCAAATAAGGTTCAAAAATTGCCAGTTTTGACGTGACGTAATTTATGGACGTTCCCAATGAACTTGTAGATCGATGTGAACACAAATTCGCATCAAAATTTTAAACAGTTTGTAGAGAAAACATTTCATATACTATATTTGAGATTTGAGATAGTTATAATTTATAACATTGGAGAAATTTCTTTCTAATTCAATACAGGTACCGGTAGGTGATACACTGTGTATATTCTGTAAATAAACTCTAATTTTCATGAGAATTACTTTCATAAAAAATATTTATCTTTCACAAATGCGGATTTAGTCTTATGCATTAAGCATTTTAAAACTCATTTATTTGTTTACATCAAATAATGTTAAAAATTTAATCGAAATATTTTCTTTTGCTAATACCGCGTTATTTATTTTTCAAATTTTCATTAAGTTTAATCTCACACAAAGATGTGTAGGCAAAGAAAAAGCATTCAAGTTGAGCGTATAAGTTACGATCTTATCAAACGCATAGCGGTTAATGGACATGATGGAGTTGATGAGACTGGAGAATATTAAACGTAATAAGGATGAGGTTGTTGGCGTGTACTTCTTCTCTGATGTGAGTGAAGAACTTTGTAAAACTAAAAACTGGGTTTAAAAATCTCATTTTATACTGGTTCTTGAATTAAAAATTGATAAAACAATTTCATTTGTTAGAGTAGAATTTTTTGGATGATGGAAATTTGGAATTGGATGATTATGAAGTTGGTTTTTGAAATGTAATTTTGGACAAGTTGTCAATCAGATGATGGGGATATTGAAGTAGTTTTAGGTGAAATCTAATTGAATTTCATGATTTTGTTTCTTGGCTGGTTTGAATAATTTTTGAATTTTTGAATTTTTTTGGTGGGTTAAATATTTTAAATAAATTTTAAGAATAAATTATGAATTTGAATTATTTGAAATGTATTGTAATTGAATTAAAGAGATTTAGCTCAACTTTTCTAAATGTTATGCCTTGTAGGTCTGGCTATACATTTTCAAAAAAAACTTAGAATTTTAATTTTTATAAATTTTTTAATTGATTTTGTAAAAAAATATTAAAAATTATACATTAAAAATAGTTTAGTATTTGAGAACTGTTTTCCATAGAAAGCCAATTATTTTAATAGAATAAACTTGAATTTTATATTTTTTGCTTGTGTAGTTGAAAGTTTTGACTTATATTCACATGCATTACACTTGGAAAGTGAATTTGGCTGTTTGTGACAAAATTTATAGGTGTTAAAATTGAAACTTCCTGTTGATTTGATGGCTTGAAATTTTAAGAGATTATACTATAGTAAAACATTGCTTTATTTATTAGCTCAGAAATTTTTAAATTGCACACAAGTGTTCGATCTGTGGTTTATCTGCCGGTCAAGGCAAGTGAGGGTCAGAAGTTTCTATTAATTGACGGACATGGATGTATCCGGTTGGAAAGATCAACCTTTTCACTCATTGCCCGTGAACATTCGTAACGATCTGCAACTTTAAAATAATATTATTAATTAATACTGTACCATATTGTGTGTCTAAAACATGTTAGTTTTTTATTTATTACACATTTTAATGTTATAAAAATGACATTTGAAATAATCCCCAGCTTAATGACGAGTTCCATTTTTCAGTCTGTCTGTAAGTCGTATTTGTATGTAAGTCGGAACAGTTACCGTACGTACGGTAACTTGATTGTATGTACCGGTAACTTGATTTTTTTAACTAATGGGCTAGTTCGTACACAACAAAGTCATTTGTCTTACTGAAGTGTGCATAAAGAGTAGACAATATTTTAGTTTTACAATGCAGTATACTTTAGATTTATTTAGTTTTAAGCTGATTTGTTGATACTGTGGATGAGTGTAGAATAATTTAAAATTAGGTATAAAATTTATACAATTTTAATAATTTTATAAATAATTTAAAATTTAAACAGAAAAATTTAATTTTTTAAAGTTGAAATTACATTTTACTAATTTTCAAATTTATCTTAAATTTGTAGAAGACTAAAAGCATCAACAAAGAATAAATGCTTGCTTAGAAAGCTCTGCATACAAAAACAAACATTTGTTTTGAAATTTATTTGATTAGTGCTTAATAAAGTAAACATGTATTTTTTTTTATCTTGGTAGCAAGTCTTCATTTTAACTAACTTTGTTTTTTTTTTTCTCCAAAATTTTTATTAGAAACAAACTTTCAAACTGTAACCAAAAACAAGTAAACTAGAAATTTTGGTTTTAATATTGTAGAAATTTGTTATTCAGCGAAAGGGAAATCGTCTTTGTTAATACTAACAACGATGCTTTGATAGTGATATAAAATTTTAGTAATGACACATTTTTCTGAATGCTGGCATTTTAATTCAAATATGTAAATTTAATTATGTACAATACATCATACATGCAAATCAAGTTACATCTTCTATATTCAAAGCCACAGCTTCAGTTATGACTCTTATTTACAAGCTTATGTTGGCAGTAACTGTTGTCATTTATGTAAATAGTGACACTATTAAATAGAAATACAATGTTGAATTAATTCTAGCAAGAAATGAGAGCAAAGCATTCAATGGTAAAAATAGTTTTAAGCTGCTATATAATAATTGATAATCAATAGATTAATTAGCTGAAAGTTAAAGTTTTAGAAATAAATGAAGAAAAGTTGCTAACTTTGTTATTACACAATAAAAAATTAAACAATAAATAACAGCAGGCAGCCATCCCCCTTGAGTACACACCACAGTTCTTGCGGGACATGGGCAGTAAGAGAAATGAATAGGAGAAAAATAAAAGGATAAAAAGGAAAAAAAGAGGATAATATCGTGCTGAAATTGCTTGTTGTGCTGTATTTCCAACACAACAGGCAGCAATGGAGGAAATCTGAACTAATCTCGAGATAAGCAGTCAGCAGAAGTAAGTTGTTAAATTAAAGAAACAACGGTTTCGGCGATACGATAAAACTTCACGAATTGCACAAAAACTATGTACTAACTTACTTGTAATTATTATATTAAATTAATATTCTGAAAAATTAATCAAATTTTATAATGCTTTTTAAATTTGACTTTCAAGTCAGATGCGAGACTAAATAATAGATTTCTGAAATCAACACTGCCTAAAATATAGTATTTTTTTGACAGTTTCATGTAGAATTAGATTCCTAGAACGAACTAGACTACTTTACTTGTTTGTTCATTGCATTATTTTTAGGCTGATCAAATGTATAGAAAATGGGATCAACTTTAGGCATTTTAGGTGTTTAGATTTACAGTGCAGCTTCTACCAATCATTTCCTAACGTAACCAGTTTACAAAAATTTCTGATATGTAAGTGCATATTGTTTTTGAAAACTGCCATTGTTGCAGTTTTAGAAATGTCAAGTTGCATGTGCAGCTTTCGTGGTGTTGACAAATCCCAACCGTTTTTGGACATTGCTAATTTGTTTACCTTGCACAGCCTGAGCTTACGGGTCATAAAAATCACAATAAGCCGAATATAACAATTTCACTTATACTTGCTGTCACTTTTCTACGTAACGGCAAACACTATTCGTGGCAATAAAACACGGTTGGGACTTTGTAGCTGATCTGTCGCTGCCATTTGCGGAGTCGGCTTTAAACATTTTGCCCGTTTTTAATGACGTTTCACATTGCCACTGGCGCTTCGTGTGTTGACCTAGCAATTCGAATCTTGGACCACGGTTCTTCAAAGTGCTAATTCTTCTTCTCGCCAAAGAGACTGTAGTTTTCGTCATGATAAAGACGAGATATATTTACGTGCAATACAACACCAGGAAACATTGTGTGTTTGATTTTTATCTCAGATATGTGCTGTGCTATTAATTATTACAAGTAGTATGATTAGTATTTTGTAGAACAGGACTTTTGGAGTGCTTTACTGAAAATTTAGTGCATGAAAGCGTAAAGTATCAAACTTCTGCCTCTTCTGTTTTTTGCATCTTTGACTAATTTTAAGGTGTTTTACAACTTTTGCATTGAACATTTTTTGCTTTTACATTCTAAAAGGGAATGGTTGCTTAGTGAAAGAATTTACAAATTCCTCTAGGCAGACTTTATACTAAGTTTAAAGGACTAACTTTAATTAGATAAAATGTTTATTTGCACTAAATAAAAAAATGTATATTGTTACGAAGCAACTTTACTTTCAAAGATTTCGATAACAAATTTCGTGCTTTACGCATACACTTTGTTCGAAATCAATATCAACAACAATGCAGCATATTGAGTTTATTGCATTTTCTGTTTGGCTTACCACTACAACAACTTTCTCAAATTCACAAAATTATTTACCGCTTTTCACAAAAGTTCAGTGCAGCGAAATGAAAAATTTACAACAAACTGCCAAACCAAACAAATCGTGGGAATGGGCGAAGCATATGGAAGTCAATATAAAAAATAAAAGAAAATGAAATTTGGGTTTGAAAAGAAGTATCATTCTAAGTGTTAGAATATACAGTATTTCGTATTTACTATTTGCCTACTTAATTAATATGATAAATAAAAATATACCTTTTTTTTGACAAAGAATGGTACCGGTAAACGAGAATTTTGCTGTTATAAAGTTTTCCAACAAGCAATCACAGTTTTATTCATTTTTAAGAGTAATAAGCGTCATTTTTTTCATGAATGAAACATAAATGCAACTGCGAATTTAATATTGAAATGGAAAAAAAATTCTCATGAAAAGCCAATTTTAAGATTTAATTTCTACTTAACTTTTTTTCCTAAATAATAAGCAAAAAAGGATAAAAAGAACTAATGAAAAATTGAAGGGAGTCATTGACATTTTGAATCTTAGAAATTTAGCAGTTGTTACTATCGGTAAATGCGTTTAAAGAGAAAAGCACTTGAATGTACAGTATACTGTACTGCAGAATCACAAATGGCAAAATTTGCATCAATTGCTATAAAACTCGAGTTATCGTATTTTATCTAACAATACTAAAGCAATGCTAAAATAATCCAAAAATTTGCAATTTGCTTTATGTACAAGTGTTTAATTAGAAAAGTGTACCGGTACTTTGTATGTTTTTTGTTGAAATCTCGTAATCCTGCACTAACGGCCCACCAGGGGCGCTGCGTGCATTATCAGTATGTAATCACAATTATGTAATTCTAAATAAGTGTATATAAATATTTGAGTTATATCAATAAAATGTTTTACAATTATAATTAACCCCCATGCACGCGTATTCTTTTGTACAAATTCCACTTAATTAATTATTGAATTAACTACGTTTTTCGTTAGTGTGCGGGTGAAAGAATAGCGAATCGTGTCCTATTAGCAATCCGCTCACAAGTGGAAATAATACTGTATGTAAGCCATGCTCCACATGGTTTATAGTGATGTGAGGGTTGACTTCAGAACACTTTAAGACAAAGAAAGAGAAATAGTGCTTAAGGTCATGATCGACTATTCTGGCTGTATGAAACCTGTCACAAAACCAAATTTAAAAAGATAAACCACAAATAATAAAACTTACTGTATGTATGTACTTGTCAGCATTTTTACTTTAATTACTATAAAACAAAAGAAAATCAAAATGAAGCTACATAATCACACTAGAAATAAGTTATTAGAAACTAAAAAATTCTAAAGAATAAATAGTACGGTAATGCAAAAATAAAATTATAAAAATTATTGATTCTCATTATAATACTGTACTGTTTAAATAATTTATCTTTGCTTAGGTTTAATGGCAGTCAGAATATTTTTACAAAAGATTTTTATTTGATCTTTAGATCAGCAAATTCATATTCATTATCAACCTCAGTCACAATAGGCCATTACTTGATCCGTTTAGCAGCGCTTCTTAGACGGTCTTGTCCATCGGTTAAGTTATCGTACCCGTTGCTCTGTTTATCGGAGAACAGATTAGCTCCCACCAGACCACGAACCTGGTCAGAGTAATTAGCTCTTGTTACTTTACTGGAGAAATTGGATCCATAGAAGATTTTTTTCTTTCTCTTTTTTAATTTTCTGCTTCCTTGTGAATTAAAATTGGAACCTGGGGGTTCTCTGCGCGGTACACAAACCACAATGCTATTCATTTTAATAAGAAAAATGAGATGTAATTTTTATTGCTTTGGGGTAATTAATTTCTGGCTGCTTTCAAATTTGGCTTAGTTTACTTAGATAATTGTATAAAAGCATATACTGTACAGTATATTTTAATACAACTTTTTATATTTTTTTATTTCTTTTTTTAAGTTGTAATTGAATTACAAGCTGTGGTCTGTTTATTGTGAGAATTTTATTGAAATATTTTTTTTGTTATTTACCATAATGTAAAATTGTTTTGTGTTTCATATTAACTTTAAGAAAATTATGCAGTCAAGATTATTCTCAAATTAATAAATTTTAAAATAGAACTTGCGTTTATGGGGGATGCTAACCACTATCCTATCGAGAAATGGTCATGCAAATGACCCGCTTGTCACGTCAGTGATGTGCGTCTCTTTTGCATCTAATTTTAATCAAAGCAGTTAATTTGTCTGGATAATTGATAAATATTCACAATCCGAAGGGCGTTCTCACGACGGTATCGAATTAGCAGCCGCTGCAACTTTTAATATGCAGATTAAGCATGTGCCATGTTAGCCTTGCACCTTTATCGTGCACAGCTGCTTCTACCGTAGTGGGAGTTTCGTGGTTTGCATTGTTTAACCGGTGCAAAATGTGTGCATCCTTTAATGGTAATGGGGAGAGTGATTGAAGTAATAGGTAGGGTGCTGTTAAGAGTTCCGGAAGTGAATGCATTTTCTCGACAATTAAACTACTTTCAGCGACATCATTTTTAGTTTCGTCACAAAGCTGCAAAACATTGCTGTCATAAAGAGTTAAAGGTTGATGTAGGGATTGAGAGCAATAAATTTGACATTGACCGCAGTTACACACTTTTGTCAATAAAATGTGCTTCTCCTAATCTGGTATTGGTGAATGTATTAGTCGTTGTGGATTTAATAAAAGTGATAATGGGATTGTAAATCATGATGTTAGTGGTGATTTTTTGATAAAATATAGTTCTTGCTTTTTGTGGTTAATGTATTACAAGATTTTATTGCTGAACTTTAATCTGTAATTGTGTTAGGTGAATAGAATGGCCACCTGTTGTTGAAATTTGTTAGTCATACAATATAGATAAAATTATTTTCACGTGAAAGTTTCTAATAGCAATATTCTACTGCAATTATAATTTTAAATTTTCGTTTTAGATTGTGCATTTTATGCGAAGCGACAGCGTCAGGTAGGAAAGAGCTATAAGTTTATTTTTCTCTACAAAACAAAATAAACACGAAGAAGTGTTCACCTTTAAAAATGTAAATACTTAAAACGCAAGTAGCGCATGAGTGAAAACATGACGCTGCGTTGTGGCACATTAAAATCACAAGTGCACGAAACGATGATTTCGGCACTCAAAAGGGAAATCTCTACTCAACGACTAGTCTGTGTAGTGAGCAAAAATTCTTAAAAGGATAAAAAAAATGAAAATTTCAACCACATTTACATTTCTTTTTAATTTTAAAAAGTGTTGTGAAAAATGGCACATTCTAAATCAGTTATGTTTTTAATTTTTTTTTGAGTTATTTTAAACATCAGTTTTCAGTTGAATTTAATCATTTTAAAACTAATCTATGTGAATCAAAAGCTCAACAAAAATCTGGTACATATTTCTTTTCTTAACATATTTGAGAACATTATACTGTATATCTGTTCTCTTTGTCCAATCTATTGGAACAAAATATTGAGAAATTGTTTGGTGTAGATTAGCTCAATTAACATATAAATCAACAAGTCTTTAAATCGAAGATGGCTGCAGAACATTTGATTCTGAATAATATTATGATAAAAACAATAAAAAATTGTGAGTTATTTTAGAAACTAAAAATTCAAATATACTGTACCAGTATAACTATAGAAATTCATTAAACAATTACTCAACAGTGTGACTTCTGGCTTGAGGATTAATTCAACTATCTATTGTAGATAAAGAAGTTTTTTTTAGTACAATTACTAGATGGTACAAGAAACACAGACATGAAACCACTAGAGAATTTGTGGGGAACTCTTAGTCATGAAATGTATGGGGAAAACAAGCAATATAGTATCGTAGCCAAAAAAACAAACTTAAAATGACAATTGCTGATGCCTAGGAATCACTTATTAGAGTAAATCAATTAAGAAAACTTGTTAAATTAATGCCAAATAGAGTGTTTAATTAAATTTCTGGAACTGGTAACGCTACCAAGTTTTTAAACAATTTTAGCAATGATGTATGGATAATTATTGTGTAACGTATGTTTATATCCACTACACCTTTATTCCAAATTTATTCTTTGACTACGCAGAAAGGAGCGATGCGTCGCCGGTAAAACGCGTTTAAATTTCGAAAGGAAATGGGTAAACGTAAACTCTTAATGGAAACGCACAACATGGAGGGAAAATAAAAGAAGCGTTAAATTGCTGGCACTTGATGATTCGGGTTTGTCGTTCTGGGAATGCGCAGCAAACAACACCTTCATTTATTTTAATTGGAAACTCATTAATTACTGGTCGTCACGAGTCAGTTGCGAACACATCTCGTTGTTTTATGGCCGGGAATAAATGCGATATAGAGTGGCGGTAGCGAAACGCTTTAGACTAGTCGACGGCGATGTTGGCAACGTATAAAAAGGGCCAATTATCCTTTTCCTGGATTTGGCGCGGATAATAAGACCGGTCCCTTTAGGGTTGCAGTTATGTCGAAGACCGGCTTTCTTAGCGAGTAATCCCACGAATTGAAAAAGGAGGAGCGTCGCGCTTGTTATGGCTAAAAGATGGGCTTGTTTGATTCTTCCTCACACGTGTAGTGTCCCCTGCTGGAGACGTGTGCCACCACCAGGTGCAATAAAACCGTCGCTGTTTCACGACACCAGCAGTGCAACGAAAATGGGAAATTTTGATTGCGTAGTTTTGGATCTTTATGCTTTTTGTTTGATTTTTTTTTTTTAATTAATGGTGGTCAAGGAAGGCCTGAGAAGTTGTTGCAAAAGAACGAAAATCTATAACTTTTTTTGCATTTACTTGAATTTAAAATTTTGAATTATTATCAAATTTCATGTCTTATTTTATTGCATTACAATTTACAATTTCTGGTATTTAATTCATTAGTATTACAATGTAAAACTAAATTTTTTGTTGTTTTAATGTCAATCTTCAATAACGGAAATGATAAGTCTGTTTATTCAACGACGAAGAGGAAACGGATAACTATTCCAACTGATATTTAAGTTGTTTTATGTTATGTTTTATGCAATTGACCTTTTTGTGTTTGAGCTGTTTTGAGTATTTTCACTTGTCTTGAATTATGATTGTTGAGATGATTTGCAATTGTTTCATTCGCTGCATTCAGAAAGTCATGTTTTGGTGTTTTAAGGTATTTGTGTTTTATGATGCCATTTTCGGTTGTGTTTGTGTTTAAGAACACAAAAAAAAAACCGGAAATGGCATTATAAAACTTAAAACACAAACACAAACACACACAGTTTAGTCATCTGTCTTACATTAAGTTTTGAATAAAAGAGATCTATAATTACTAACACTTGTACAACCAAAACTACGGTAAAATGCAGAGCAAAATTATTTTTAATCACTTTCCACAGAAATTGAACAGAAATGTTTTTTTTTTTATGTAAGTTGAATTTTATTTTTGGAGTTAATGTATATTCTAGTAAATTACATTCTGGCTAAATTTGGTGTAAAAAAAATTATGGATTAATAATAAAGATAAAGCTCTTGCAATTTATTAAAACTGTATAAGATTTTTTTGGTTAGGCTGCCTGCTACAACAGAGAGGATTAAATGTTTTAGTGTGCAGCAACCTATTTTCAGTATTTCCTCTAGAAAGGGTAACATTGTCAAGAAAGAAAAGAATGATTCTGATTGGTTTAAATATACAGTCAAATCCCTCATATCCGGACATAGGCGGGACTCGCAAAAGTGGCCGGATATGAGAGTGACCGGTT
>JAQFZP010002375.1:0-13921 GCA_034695745.1 Geophilus truncorum | reverse complement strand
AAATGCTTTCTGTTGTTAATTAATCGTATAATAAACTGTAATAAAATCATCAAAAGTTTAATAATCTATATTTTCCTTACAAATTTCCGCTATAAAAAATGGGTAAAATTCATACTGCAAACCTTAGAAACGTGTTCTATTTTTAATATTTTCACACGCAATTTCTACTTACAGCCACTTGTCTCACTTCCCACAACTCCAAGCTCACACCAACCATCTTCTGTACAATACTTTTCAACTCTGGCATCTTATATCTCACGATCACCTCCTCCAACCCCTTCCCCGGCCCCACCTCCACCTGCGCGACTCCCTGCTCGCCAGCAGGAGCCATCAACTGCACGTGTGTCCACTGTGCCCTCTGCACATCCCCATCCACACCCTCACTTACACTGAACCGCTGACCGACCGCTTCTTGCAACACGGCCTCGCCTTTAACAGCCGCGTGATGAATGGCCACTGCGAGGAGTCCGAGGGCGTCTTCGGGTAACGGAGTGGGTTCGTGAAGAAGCGCCGATTCGTAGTCGGTGAAGATGTCGTCGATGTTGCTCGTGAGAAGTCCACCACAAGGGATGGACGCTTTTCGCGTGTACAGGCTTCTGAATTTCTTAACGCTCGGTGACATGGCGCCGCTCCTCTGAGTCTCTTCGTTCGAGGATTTCCGAGAACAAATAGACGAAACGCTCGTTTTTTTCTTCACCGACGTTTTCTTTTTTATGCTTGACCACTCGGTGGACTCAAAGGTGGCGCTCATGTAGCTCGAACTGCCGAAAACCTCGCTGTCTGATTCCTCCATTTCGTCGTCTAGCTCGTCTAAATTGATAGATGACTCTTGCAAGATGGCGCCAGTGACGTTTACTTTGGCCAGAACGACTTTTCGACCACCACCAATGTCCACTATTTGCAAGGGAATCACTTTGGTGGCTGAGAGTAAAGCGGAGTTGGATTGAACCAGCTGAAACACTAGGGTTTCATTTTCTCCTTCGGACAGACGTCCAAGAGCAAACCGGACCCCGTCGTCGGAGTCGACAAACTGACCGAGAACCACGAGGTTGTGTTCTTCGGGGTTTGGTGCATCGAGAGCAGCTAGAACGCTGTCTTGGGGGTTTTCAGAACCGAGAACTTGACTTAAAATTGAATACTTCTGAAGCCGACTCGTGGTTTTTGACGATGAAGAAGTCGTCATTGTCGTCGAGTTCAAACTCGAGCTGTCCACTTTTAGCGGAACTACTGGACAAATGGACTCCAAGTTTTCTTCGTAATTCACCACGTCTGGGAGCTCTTCTGGATCAACTTCTCTCACAGCTACCATTTTGTCGCCATCTTTGTTGTTTACATAGCTGAGCGCGACCAATTTAGATCCACTCGAGGTCATTATCTGACCTATAGCCATCATCTTGGGGCCGTCAGATGTTTGGATCGTGGCCAGAGCAACGAGTTTGGGCCCTGATGGGGTCGTAATCTGCCCTAAAACAACCATTTTGGGACCTTTATCAGTCTGAATGTGACCCAAGGGAACGGTTCTGATTCCTTCGTGCGTCATGAGCTGGGCTAAGGCCACGGCTCTCGGACCATCCGGCATCATCACTTGACCCAAAGTGACGACTTTGGGACCCTCGGGAGTCTTGATCTGACCGAGAGCCATCGAGATGACTCCGTCGGTGGTGAGAACTCGACCCACGTTGGTCGGTCTGGTTCCGTCTTCGGTCACGACTTCCGTCACCTCCAAACTGGACACGCTGCCCACGATGCCCAGATCACGTGATCTAATTCGCTGCACCGCCACCATTTTATTCCCGTCTTGCGTCTGCACGTGCTTGACCGACATGAATTGAAGGCCTTCCACCTCGTCTCCCGTGTCAACTTGACCGATGGCTACTAGTTTTAATCCGTCCGGTGTTTGGATTTGACCCAGGGCCACTACTTTTGTGCCTTCGGCCGTCTGGATCTGACCAAGGGCAATCACTTTGGGACCATCGGACGTGTGCAGTTGTCCGAGCACCACCATTTGCGGTCCGTCTTTTGTGAAGATCTGCGCCAGGGGCCACGAGTAGTGTCCGGCAGTCGACGGCACCGGCTGTATGGTGACCAGACCAGTGCCGGCGTTCGTGGTGACACGACCAATGACCACATCTTGGGCAATGTTTAATTTTTTCAATTTGGGTTGAAAAGTCTGTTCTGTTGCAGGTGGGAGCGGTTTGGGTAGACATTCGGAATGGACAGTGGTCAATATGTCGGTGTTTGTTACGTCCAAGAGCTCGAGGGTTGTCAATGAAACTTTCTCGGACAATTCGGTGACTTTAGTCGCTGGGAAGTCCACTCCCTGCTCCAAAGCCACCGGAAATGATGACAGAGTGGCCACAGAAGGCAAATGTTGCGTCTGCGGTATCGTGGTTGGCCGCCACGACACTGGGTTTTCAAAACTGACCGCATCTTGCCACACCTTCTCTTCCAAAACGGGAATAACAACGTGGTCTTGAGGACACTGCACTGCCATCCGAGTCCCCAATCCACTGACCTCGACGCCGCCATCTTTACCGGTCTTGGACACCTCTTCAAACAAGCTGAAGTCGGCGTCCGCTCGTCTCCACTGACACTCGTTCACACTGGTCACCTCGACTTCGTTAGTCATCTCAGCACTTCGATTCGACTCGATTGGGCGTTCGAAAGCCGACTCTGGGACGCTTTGTGCGAATTGTTCCTTGGCCTCTTTCTGAGGAACGCTTTCTCGGGCTCTGTTTCCTTCGCTATTTGTGTCCACAAACACCCCTCGTTGTTGGACGAGCGCCAGTTGCTTCGCTATTTTCGCTCCTCTGTCACCTTCACTTGTTGTGAGGCAGCTAATTAACCATTCCGCCATTTTGGGCGCTGATGTTGCCGTGACAACGAGTGGCGAGTTTCCTTTTTCTACGCATGCGTCGGCGGTTTTTATTGTTGTTGTTGTTGCCGCATCGTTCTCGAAGTGCATTCCATTCAGCGCCAAATTAGACACGAGTTTGGCCAAATTAAACTGCGCGCCACTTTGTTTTTCTTTTTCTTTTTCTTTTACATCCTTCATTTCCGCAAAAGCGAAGCATTTCTGCTGGCAGTTCGCCCACTCAATTAACGCCTCTTCGAGAAACTGGACCTTGCTTCGCGCGTTTGCAATCTTCACTCCGTTTTTCACCGACCCACTCTCTTTAGCGAGATGTTTCTCTAAACTTTCTAAAACAGCGAAAAGCTTTCCGTTATTTCCCACGTCCAATTCCATTGCTTTCATCTGCCCAATTAAATCATTTAATTTCATTTTATCTATTTTCTCCACCAGAGGGGGCTTTTTTTGTGCACCTTCCTCCTTAATCCCGTTTTTAACACTTTGACTCGTCCGCCTTTTCTTCACTTTCTTCTTCTTGCTCCCCCAGTTATTTTCCTTCGCTGACGTCATCAGATTCTCAATGGCAACAGCGCACAGCGCCGCCAAGTCTTCGACGGACAAAGCACCAACTTCCTCAATTAATTTATCAACTTCACTCGTAATTTCAGACCGGAAAAGCTCATTTTTTTCTTTAAAAAACTGCTTTGGGGTTTCGGGAGTTCCGGGGGAAGACGGACAGGACCCATTAACGCTACTTAGAGGACTTTGCGAGCGCCTCCAAGGGAGTTCCGAGAGATCTAAAGTGAAATGCCGCCTCATCATTTTCAAAGACGGTCTTTTACGTCCGTTTTCTAACGACGCATTGACGTCTTCGACGAACTTTTTACCACCCCCACATCCTGGCATTAACTTCTCGGTAAGGAGCTCTTCGTGGACCTGCTCCAGACTCATAGCGGAAGTGAACACCTCAATGGACGCGTCGCTGGTTTCGATCAACATTTTATCTCCCTCTGCAGACAACAAAACGTGTTCCACTTGTCCACATCGCAGCAACTCCTCGAGGGCAGCCGGCAAAATGATGCCGCACTCCTCGTTGAGCACCGGGTACACGTACTTGTGTCCATCCAACACATCATTTCGCCCATTTGCGTCACGAGGGGCGCCGTTCGAGGAATGTCCATTCTCGCACGGCAAATTGAGTTTCTCTTTAACGCGCTGCACAAATTCCTCCTCGTTCTGACCATTGTCCAGCAGTGGTCGCACGTATTTATAGTTCTGTATAAAATGGTGCTCGTGAGTGAGAGTGCATTGCAACAATCGCAACTCGTCCCTGTTTAACGCTTCTTGCTCTTCCTTGTACAGCAACGGGTACAAGAAATTATAACCAGATGGCGCTTCGTGCTGAGTAATGCGACATCCAAGAGATTGATGGAACGGAATATCCTCAAAGTTCGGCGTGTAGTGGTGGTTTTCCATAGAGTGACTCTTGGTCATCACGCGACATCGCCTCGATCTCGGAGTGGCCGCAGCGGCTTTGTCCACTTCGATCGACGGAAAGTAATGATGCGTCTCCATCCTGTGGCCGGTAACGTGGCAAAACTTTCTCCTAATTTCATCTAAATTTGGCTTCGGCAGCGGGATGAGGGGAGGGTACTTAGGGTGGGGAAGAATCTTGCTCTTCCCTGTCACCCGACAGTAAAGACACAAACTCATGACGACCGATGGGGATTCAAAGAATCAAAGAATAAAAATATCAAAGTGTCATCTCCAGATATAAAAAGCTTTTTTACCTTCGCTTCTAGTTGTCATTTCGACATTTCGCACCAGTGGACCACACGCGCTATACACAAACAACTATTCCACTGCAGGTACATGTCAGGTGTAAACTCGAGAGCCAGGGCCAAGGTCTATTCCTGAAGAGCGCGTTCTTGACGCCAGCAACTCTCAAAGTGAGTTAGGCCAGTCCTTGGCTCTCGAATAAAAACCCAACGCCGAGTGGTTAAAAATAGAGCAGAGCTCAGCGTGTTGCTTATGGCTCATCTCATTCATCCCTCCCCTATGACGACCAAAAAGGTAAATGGCCCCATTTGTATGTATATCAATGTGTACGTACACACGATTCGATTATTTTTCCCCCGTCTGCAGAGTGCAGAGTAGTTCTATTTCCGAACGTGTGATTCGGTTTAAAAAGAATATTAAACAGGACCATGTGGTTTCATTTGTTTTGTCTTTTGTTTAGATTTCGTTTCAGAGTTTAAAGCAATTTGCACTAACTGAAAGGATCAGTCAACGTCGGGGATGTGTAAACGAGTCATTAGACGAAAGAGATACATTTGTTGTTGGTAATTCTGGACTGGTTAGTGTTACATATGGACACCAGGGGTGGGTGAAAAGTTGAAAAGGATTTTTTAAAATGTTGCAATTTGCGATTTCATCATGTTAATAGACTACACATGCTCTAACTACATAAAAAATATCACTATTTATAGTTTTTTCTTATTGAGTTTTTTTCCACAGATTGTTAGAATTATAAATAGGCCTAACAGTTAAAAGCATCGGTATTGATATTCATCTCTATATGTTGCGAAAAGAAATGAAAAAAAAAGATGTTTATTTAATACTACACCTTGATGCTCGGAATACAAAACGGATGAAAGAATGCCGTGATTAAACATTGCATGCACGTTTTGCTTAACTATATCTCGTTTAAGTCTTTTTCACAGGATGCATACAAAATGAGCAAAATAAATACTAAAATTCTCAATTTAAAAAAAATCACTTTTATTCAACTTAATTGACAAATTTATATTTTGCAAGGCTTAAAATGCAATTCTACATGCACAAACTGATACAAAAGTGCTAAAACTTAGTGACAATTTATTATTTTTTAATAAAACAAATCTAACTCTTGAAAATACATCAACCACAACAAGTGCAAATGGTAAAGTCTGTTGACTGTCTGCAAAGGAAAAAGAACATTGACTTGACGGTTGCGCTTGTGTCAGCAGAAAAGGTGGCTACAAACAACTTTTCTAAACGGTTCCCACCAAACAAACTTAAACTTAAACTTGTTGAGGTGCCTGCACTACGTGGGCGTTCGGCGTTCGGCGTTCGCTATCTTTATACTACCTCGAAGGAAAAGTCTGCTTTTCATCACGCCGAGCACTTACATAACAATCAAATTCAAAGCTCATCTTTCTCGCTCTTAAAACCATGTGGTGCATCTTTTGTGAAGTACTAACCGTATTTATCAGTGGTATTAAATATATGAACTGAACAACACGTCCAATCAACACTTTACATCTCTTTTTACCGATAGTCATGTTTGGTTAAAGTGCAACACCCCCTAGTGTTGAAAGTTTGTATTTTTCTTGGTTTTCTTATTTTTAAAGTTCAATATTTCAACACAAAATATACATGTACCAATGTTTGAGTAAGATATTTCGCTCCCTGGCGTTGAAATTTTGCAGTTTAAATACAAATTTTGTGTTTTTCTTATTTTTAAAGCTCCAAATTTCAACATTAGGTGTTGAAATATCACCACTTAAAGAATTTCGCCACCAAAAAAAAAAACGCATTTTTATGCATATAAAATAAATGGCCGTTTTTTTAACTCCCCTCCAATTTGCCAAGTAAATGTATGTCTGGCTACAGGTTTATTTTCGGTTTACCTCTGAAACTCGTGGTCAATGAACTTCTTAACAAAGAACACAATTAATGCAAACATATACACATTTATTTTTTTTTGGTCATAAAGTTGCTATTTTTGCTTCCCTTGTGTCTAAATTTAGCCATTTTTTAAGGTTTCCTCTTTTTTTTTTCTTTTTTAAATCTGTCAGAAGTGTTTATTTACAGGAAATGTGGTGTGGATACGCATCAAGTGCTGTAAAATGTGCTCAGACACGGAAATGTCTTTGAAAAGTATACAACCCTTAATTAACTGATCACAGACTAAACTTAGAGATTTTACAGTGTCTAACGGGTTTAAATTCGGTACAAGATGTCGCTATTCGGGCTTATGTCGCGTGAAATTGCTTAGCGTTGTGGAATTTTTTCATTCACTGACATCTTTAAATGATTGATGGACTATTGGAAAATTGTCATAAGGAGTGTATTAGGGGCAAATGGGGTCAAATTCGTAATTCCAGATACGATTTAAAGCTTAAAATCAATTAGTTGACTTTTGATGAAAAATGACAAGCAATGACGTCACAATCTCTATTTAAGCTAACTAATTTCCTTCACGTGTTTCCAGTCCCAGATTCAGTTTCGGTCTTAAAAAAATACTAAAAGCTCTTAAATTGAATTTCACCTGATCTGTCTAAAAATATAATTGAATCGACTTTGTATTCAACTAAATACCTTCTATTCATCGTGCTAGAACGATTACGTCATACACCCCTTTCGATCCCCCTTGCGACAGTGTTTTGAATTCCAATGGGATTAGATCATCTTTTGCGAGTCGCGATATTCTTATCTCCAAGGTGAGATCTTTCCCAGCTATTTTTAATTTTATTTATTATTTCCTCATTAAAGATTTCCCAGTACCATAAGTGATAAAAATGTTAAAGTCACCATTTTTTCATATTTTTTTTTTTTTATATTTTTTTTTTAAGATTTAAATACTTACTGGTTCAGATTTCGAATCATCGTCGAAAGATTCAGAAAAAGCCGTAAGATGTGTTTTTGTTTTCGAAGATGTTTCCTTTGTGCCGGAAGTTGCGTGACTGTACTCAAATGACTGCTCAAAGTAATCTGGGAAATTAATTATAAAATATTATTAATTTTAAATTAAAATGTTTTGTATTTAGAAAAACTGTCACCAGACGGCAGTTAGTTTCCGTGCTGCCATCTGGTGTTTTCGTCACGATGTAATCCCCATCGAGACTATTTATTTCATTAGGCCGTAAAAGGCGAACGAGTTAAAGGGATTTGTTCGGATTTCTCAAATCACTTAATTGGCGCTTGCTGTAACACAATCATTCAAACATGTTGCCAAAGAAAAAAGAAATAAATTTTAGGTGCCAAGTGCACAAACCGAAACGAAACCCATTTCTAAATTTATTTGTTTGTCATGTGTCGTGTGTACAAATTGACCTATAAAAACACCATTACGCCATTGAGGCGATGTGACGTCATTAAGAAATCCACAAAATGCATCTGTGATCACTTGGTGGAAGAAGTTTTCACATTACTGGTTCTGGGAGTATCTATTTCAATTAAGCGGAGTCAAACGAAGGGTCGGACAAACTCAAATGTTGTCGACGAGATTTGTGGAATTTTGTAAAGATTTGCAAAGATTTTAGAGATTTTTCAAGATTTTCAAACCTTTGTAGAGATTTTAGAGATTTCTAACGAATTTTTTTGAGATTTTTGGAGGATTTGTTGACTAATGATTTGAAATCTGCAAAGATTTGCTGGGATTTACAAAGATTTATAAAGATTTTTTAGAGATTTTTTTAATCTGCCGACGAGATTTTCCTGCCTGTCCGACCTCTTGACTCAAAGCATTTACATTTAAAGTTAATTTTTCACTACCAGAGGACAAACATGAAAAAATCGCAATGTTGTGCGTATAAAATATTTGTTTTGACTGACTTTCTGAAAATAAACATTTCAAATACCTGCACTTTTTGTGTACGAGTGAGACTCGTAAGACCTCATCACAGACATTTTGAGCGGGCAACCATCCAGGGGCAAGTGACCCTCCTGGAATTAAGAAATAAAAATCTCACTTAAATTATACAAAAGAATTTAAAACACAAAAGAATTTCAAATACACAATCATCACAACTCAAACTCTCAAAATTCTTTAACTCTTTCATTAAAAAAAAAAAAAAATCATGATTTTACTTTTACAAATTTAATTACCAGAAGCCACAAGTAAATTACTTAAAAACTCGTTACACTTTCAGCCATTAATCCTAAACCTTGCCAAAATAGTATGATCCCATCAAACAAACGACGTCAAACGCCTTTTGCCAAAACTTGAAGCCAGAAGTTACGTCATTCAAGATGCAACAAAAAATTCAAATTACCTTTCGTATTCGTCTTATTCAGACTTCCCTAAGGGATTGATGAGTAAACGATGCACAAACCAGTGAGATTGTGAGTGGTGAGTGAGCGACTCGTGTGAAAGATAAGTCCCAAGCACGGGCTAATTTTGGATCGCGAACCTCGCAAGTCTAGTCTCGTTCCCGACCGGGCGAAAGAGTTAAACTTCTAAGACCTTGTCCCACTTTTAGGGTTCTGTGAAAACCACTTTATCTGGATCGCTCACTCAACTCGACTTTTGTTGCTTTCCAGTTGCTATCCCATACATTTTCTTAGCACCATGTATTTTTGTTTTGCTCTACTTTTGTTAAGTGTAGAACATTTCTACTAGATGGCGTCCCTCAAAAGTGTTCATTGATTCAAAGTTTCACAAGAACTTACAATATCTTTTTCTTCAATTCCATCGTATGATTCGTCGTTGATTGATTCGTCATCTAGTTTACTAGTATCGTCATCTGCCTATTAAACAAATATATTAAATGATATTTAATATGAGTTCACGGCTTTAATAAATTTAGTTAAGAACTGCAAAATGCATTTTTATCTAAAAATTGAGATAATCGAGGCTTTCGTTAAATACTCTGTATGTGCTTAGCAATGCCATCTCTTGATACGAAATCAATATTCCCCACCCACAATAAACGTCTGTTCAATATTGACCGAAACGCAAAATTTACCTCCAGGTTTATTACCATTTCGTGTCTCAGCTTAAAAGCTGTCTACGCCCATTACATTAAAGTCGAGATTTAATAAAAATCTACAAAATAAAATAAACCACGCAATCTGAAATGCCTCTAGAGTATAAAACACTTGACAAAAAATCTCATTACATTTTTATTACTTTTTCAACCCAACCCAACCCCTCCCCCGGCCCCCCCCCAAAAAAAAAAACAAAAAAAAAACGTGTCTACATTTTTTATCCATACCTGTTCAGATTTATCCTTCACTTGTGCTTCTGCCCTTTCCGCTTCACGACATCTCTCCTTTTTTTCAGCGAGCCCAAATGAACCGGAAGTGTCACTTCCCTCGCTCGATTCGATCCACAATCCGTGCACGGGCGGCCAAGACAGTCCCATTTCACTCGAAATCTCCTTCTCGCTTTTTTCCACCTCATTCTTCCACCTTCGTTTCATATCCCTAATATTCCTGTCGGTCTTAAAACTCTTCTCCCGCTCGCCAAACTCATCCCCGAACGCCTCTTCAACAGGTCGAAACACGTTGGTCTTGAAGAAGAGCGAATCCTCCTTCAAATCAGCGCCGAAAAACTCATCGCGTGATTTCTTTTTCTCCTCCAAGTACTCCTTCATTTCCTTTCGACCTTTCTCAAAGATATCCTCCACTTTCTTCGATTTCTTTATATCGAACAAATCGCGTTTTGACTCGCTCGACTCGAATTTACTGTCATCGATATCGAATTTTCTTTTTCTCGGAAACTCCCGTCGAATTCTCTCGATTTCTTCATCCAAATCCTCATCCGAGTCAATTCGCAGCATTTCCCTCGAAACTTTCGACTTCGCAATGTCCAATATATCTTCCAACTCCCTCTTGGACCTCGCGAACATGTCTTCTACTTCCTGAATGACCTTTGATGACCCACTCAAAGCACCCAAAGACCGCTCTGTAAACCAATCTTCGTCCCGATCGTCGACATAACTATTTTCTTTCCGATATTTCGATATGATTTCATCAGCCGTCGTTTCGTATTTCTCTTTGGTAATCTCGAACCCGACCTTTTCGCTCAATTCGTGCAAACGCCCTCCGAAATCGTGTTTATTTTCGTGTAACCAAACGCTCTTCTCGCCCAACTTCGACTCTAAATCCAATCCATCCGGAGTATCTTTGCCGAATCCACTGTCAATGCTTTTCTTGAGTGTTTTATCGTCGTTTCCGGTGCTGGTAACAGGTGTCGCGTTTGACGTCCTGCTCAAGAAACCGGCGTCGTCGAGGGGAGAATTTAACGGTTCGGTGCATTGCAATTGATCGTCCGTGTCTTCGTCTTTGTCGACTGAATGTTTAGTAAATATTTCTTCGGTTTGCGATTCCATGGCAACTAATTCCTCTTCTTCTTCGTCTTCTTCGTCTTCTTCCATTATGGTGTCGTCTTCCATTTCGGTGATTTGTAATCCCCAGGAAATTACGTTCTCTTTATCGTCTCGAGACTCGTTGCTGTCTTCTCTGACCAGCGGTTGATGGTCACTGTACATCTCTGTCGGTGATGTAACTTCTGTTATTCGTAATGATGCGTCCAGATCGATGCTACTTGTTACACTCGTTGTTCGCTGGAGTGGGATTGGTGATTGACAGGGGGACGTGATGGTGCAATGGCGATCAGTACGCTAAAAAAAAATTAATAGATAAAAATAATTAATTTTAAGTTAGGCCTAAATTGCATTAAAACTCCAATAAAAATATTAAAGTTTGAAATTTTTTTTTTTTTTTTTTTCCTGGATAGAAATAAACCGGAAGTTGTTTACTGCTCACCATCTATCATCACCTTTACCCTTACTTTAAACAGATGGATGACCCAAGTTGATGACATTAAAGCTCAGAAATTTATTTTTAAATAAACACTCATTTATATTTCTACACAGCGCCATCGTGTATCAAAATAGAAATTAGAAACAACGTCCCATAAACAGTAATAGTGTTACCAAACTTGAAATTTATGTTACTAAATCAACCAAAATAATCATTATTATAATCCAAAACTAATAAAACCCCATATATTACAAATTCACACTAATGACGTCACAATCAATGGCTACCACACCACAACTTCAATACCGAAACTTAATCTCAAATTCATACCTTTAACTCAGTAGTTTCCATTTTTTCTTTTCTCTTAGTTAAGTTTTCAATAAAACCCTAGAAAAAAATAAAAAAGAGAAGAAATATAATCATTTTAAGTCCTTTTCAAGTGTTAACAACAGGAAAGTGTTCACAATACCGCGAAAAGAAGAAATGAAAAATATAATTACAGATGACGGAGTAATTGGCGAGTGAAAATCCAATCTCGATTTGAAAGAAATTATCCACTTACCCAACCGCTTGGCCTCCACACATCGCTGATGATACCACCAACAGAAAATGCGGTGCAAGTGTATTTTTAGACACAAGGTGGGCGCCATTTTGCATCATCGCACCTCGATACAACGAAGTGAATTTACAACTTTGTTACAGTTTATTATACCCAGGGTTCGTTGTTTGTCGGAATAAGGTCAAGAGCGATTTGGCACCATTTTTGGGTCGTTGTTTGTGGGGAAAAGAGAGTGGTTTCGACATTCAGTAATTATAAGCCAAACCTCCATATTAGAACAATAAAAAAAAAATAAGGAATGGAATTTAGAGCAAATATAGAATTACGCGGCCATGAATTTAAGAAATTTAATAATAAAATAGTTATTTCTAATTTTCTCAACTTTTTAAAAATATAAACACGTACTTCAATTTGCTCAGTTGCCGTGAGAGAGCGCCGTACATCTATTAAAAAAAATTTATAATTTTATAATTAGTGATTTTTAATGAGTTTTGAGCGAATTAAGTTCACTTAACTGACCTTGTTGGTGATGAACTTGCTCGTTATCCTCTTCTTGAGCGTCTTCGAACTTATCTTCCTCGTCTTGGGAACCTTCATCGAACAATATAAAAATTCCAGACTGTCGATCTGTTGTTTAAGAGCAAATATTTAAGGGAAAAATGTGCGAACAACATTCTCCTCGATTATACCTTCAGAAATCTCTTCAGATGGAATTTCATTTTCTATTAAACAGAAATTGCAGTTTTACTAACATCTTTTTTAACACTATTTTAACTAAATTTTTTACCTAAAACTTGCACTTGAACGTCACAAAAACACGAAACTTGTCCCATGCAGTTTTCCAATCTGCATTCATATTCCCCTTCGTCGTTTAACAACACACATTCAACGTTCAAAAAATATATTTCATCGTTTAAACTCGTTAAACAGTGAGAATTATCTTGTAACACTCGCGAATTATCCTTAAACCAAGTCACTTCCGGTGTGGGCTTTCCTGCAATTTGCACGTTGAATTTCAATCGTCCGCCGACATTAACAACTAATATCGCTGGCAGTTTTTTGAGGAATTCGGGCAATGTGTCAGTCATTTTGCACTAACCCTATACATAGTTACAAAACATTTAAAGTAAATAAAGAGAAAGTCAACAGCTTCAACATCTGTTAATTTTCATTCCTTGTACTCGTTTTATTGCGTCAATCATAAATTGTTTATATACTGAATCATTTATGAAAGAATTTCTGGATGTTTCTTACCTTCATTTCCTTCTCGCAGCAAACCGGATGTTTATTGAATCAGCATTTGTTATGTCATTATCCGTTTTTCATGCAAAATGGCTTCATTTTGGCAAAGTTTTTCTTGTTTATTTTTACTCTCGGCTTATTTTAAGGCGTCTTAGTCACGTGATGACTGTTGAATGTCAAACATTTGCAAACATATATAGTAGCGTATTTTAAGATAAGAAAATTGGATTTAATAATTTACGAAAGCTAAAAGCATTTTCTCTCGCTCGGTTAAACGATGGAACACGTGACTTTTCAGACATTTCAGGTGACGTTGATTACGAAATCATGAAATCATGAATGAAAGAATGGAGACAAATGTGTTTAAAGTCTATATTTAATTAAATAAAAAAACATTTATTTTATTACATAACGTATCATTCATCTATAAAATATCTACAACTTAAAAGCAGTAACTACAACATGTTTTATACATTTTTTTTGCCACTTTTTTATTCAAAGTTCATACACAATCTGAATGCGATTTCTTATAAATTGTGTAATATAAATAACCCTAATTTAATATTATACCAAACGACTTACAAGTCAGACCTAGAATAAACTTCAATTTCATATTAATTAATTAATAACTAAAAAAAGTTTAAAAAATATCCAACTAGGTCTATAAATAAATGAAATAAAAAAATAAATATAATAAAAATCAATTTTCATTTTTTATTTTGTGTTTATTTTTTTTT
>JAQFZP010002374.1:0-13923 GCA_034695745.1 Geophilus truncorum | reverse complement strand
TTAAAGCTGTGTGACCGTGACTTGGCTTTTGACACGCGACCCGACTTTATTGCAACCTCGAGATGTCAACTTTGAAAGGCACAAAAACACAAAAAAACATTCAGTGGATTTCTATTCGTCATTGAAAATCTTCGCTTCTTACAAGAATTTGAAAGTTACCATTTGTGGATCAAATATTTTAGTTTATTTGCTAATCAGACATTTTCAACTTAACAAAAACCACATTATTTCGCTCTTTGAAACTTTTTGTACATCTGCCAAACGAAACGAAAGTACCATAACTTGATGAGTACCATCACTCTTTTTCTTCGTTTGACGCAAATTTACATCAAAGCCTCACAATACGAAAATTGAATCTATTATACTCCGGCGTTAACAGATGACTTGATGACGAATCAATGGACTTAAACGTTTTTCAAATATTGACAACTCTTCACCTATATGAGCCAATTCCCGTCTTTTCTGTACCGGTAACGCTGCAAGTCGTCTTGCTTCTTCCAACTGTTTTTTTCTCGCTTTCCTTTTGGCTTTTTTGCCCTGTGTGTTGGCTAAACGAGCTCGAGCTACCGACAACATTTCTAATTCATCTTCATCCATATCTTTTGGATCTGGAAGCGCGGGTTTCGTTTCTGGATTCGGCTCGATTTCACCCAGCTTTAATTTTCTCGGATCATCTCAGCTTTCGTC
Source organism: Geophilus truncorum (assembly GCA_034695745.1). NCBI lineage: Eukaryota > Metazoa > Arthropoda > Chilopoda > Geophilomorpha > Geophilidae > Geophilus > Geophilus truncorum. The sequence goes on along the minus strand of JAQFZP010002374.1, from coordinate 13,236 downwards.
TCTTTTTTTCTGCGCCTGATTTAATAAAAATTCGTAGCGCTCTCGGCATTGAGAAGCTGTTTTTCCGACGATAGGCGCAATAGTTCGCCATTGACTTGGCAAGAGTTTCGCTAAATGCAGTAATTTTTCTTCTTCTACGCGAGTCCATTTGGTTTTTTTGATGGACGGATCTAGCCAAGCGAACCATCTTGCTTTGCATTGTTTTGCTGATTTTGTGGGTAGCATCGAAACGATTCTTGACCACTCATTTGTCCCATACTTCATAACCGCTGCCTTGATAATTTCATCCTCAGTATTCCTCCAGAAACCTCCTTTGATCATTATTTGCGCCATGTTTACGACTTCGACTGCGATACACGGACAAATAAAGTGTTGTGTTTAGAGAACGTATAAAAATGTATTGTGACTACTAGTACTTATAACCGCTTTTAACGTTATACGAAATCTGACTAAATGACGGGGTCGCGTGACGTTATTGTGAGCTTGCGAATGGTGTGGCGCGAAATTCAAAAGTGTGAATTCATTTTCATTTTTTTTAATTGTATAAAACATTTAGTTATATCCACGTTCGAGACATGTGGAGAATTATTGGTTGTGTAATGCATTGTTTTTGGCTAACAAACATTCATTTTGTGTCCAGAGATCTGCGTAGTACGAAGCTCTATGAGAACGTGGGTCACCGACGACCGACGGTAAAAACCGGTAGATTACCACAATTTTCACTCCACCGTTTACCGACGAAGGGCTTGTAATTTACCGGTTTCAAAAATAATACAGATGGAGAAATGGCAACGAATTTCTTCCCATTTCAAAATATTTAAAGTGCATTTTACCAAATGCACCTAACTTAAAACATTCTGAATTGAGTAACAAAAAATAAATTTAATCATTCTATTTGTTTTGAAATATCGAAATATTGAATGTATGAACTATAAACATCAAAAAAAAAAAAAAAATTAAAAAATTTGAAGTTTAAATGTGCATTGATGGTCAGCAAACATTTGGCAGTACCATCTGTACTGCGACTATCAGTGTTGTGACCCGCTACTTTGCGCTACTTTATCGCTACTTTTCATTTTTCGAACGGGGTGGGGAGAGCTGTTAACTGTCAATACATATGCATGTTAATTACTTTGCATATTTATATTCCCCTACCCTTTTAAAAATTGACCACTAGCGATAAAGTAGCGCAAAGTAGCGACGGAAGTAGCGGGGTCACAACACTGGCGACTATGTTAAAATAACTTAAATAAAATGTCGATCGACTTCTATTGGGTATGAGTATGCGTTAACCACTCAGATTCTCAATTAGACAATTAGATTAGATGCGTGAAATATATTACACTGTATTTACACGTTTTTGTTATTACTATAATAATGTTTGACAGATTTTCGTGGTACCATCTCTAAACAAAATTCAATTGATATGTAACCGAAAAGTATTAATACTTACTTGTTATAGCCCATACTCGTTTATATTAATTTGATACGGTATTAACTTACTCTTTCAAAGATACCTATTAATATTGATAAACATCAGTAAAAAAATTAGCTCAATATCAAGGTAAAGTATATACATCACTATTTAATGGGCAAAATCAGATAGGTATTAAGGTAAATGAATATTGATAAAATTAAATAATATATTGTTTTTTATACTTTACCGATTTTTATGGAATTTTTATACCAAAAACCGGTTTTTCCGAATCTCTCATTGATAACACGATAGTTTCTGTTGTTGCAACAACTCGTGGTTATACGAATTGCAAGTTGCAACTCGTAGACGATACAATACGATTCGATTCCGGCTCGTGACATGACAGTTCAATACCTGAGAAATTCACTTGTTTTTCACTTCACGTAAAGTAATACGACAAAATAACAATTTAGCAGCTTAATACCCAGTTTAGACATTCAATTTTAACTTTGCAGAATACATTAACATCGTTTTGGGAAACGAAAGAAGCATGTTGGGTCGCTGTTGGAAGTTGGAAGCTGGTAGCTGGTCAAGCCGGGAGGCGAAAGGAGCCAGCAACTGCGATCGCTCACTCCTGGTGTTCTCTAGTGGCGAAATTTGAAATTGGAGTACTCCAATGGAGCAGGGGGTGCTCGGTGCTCCAGGTAATTCACCGCGATATCGTTTAAACTTCTTGCACCAAGATCTAGCTTTCCTACTATAAACAAAAGTGACTTAAAAGAGTTGAAAAATTGGCTTAGAAGTGACCAAATGGTAAATCCACTTACCATTTGTTCAAATCTACTAATCTATCAGAGCTGGATCTATGCATGCAATATCTTTTAAACTCCTTGCACCCTTTTCTGCTATAAACAGCAAAAAAAACACATCAAGTTGGTAGTTTGCTAATTGCTTGGAGGTTTGTTCAATGTTAAATTTGGACTTTTACAATAAATAAAGCAGCACTAACGAAAATTCTTATATCACTAACCAGCACTAACCCAGCACTAACAACCTGATGTGTTTTAGATCTATTTTGACAATGTATATGCTACATGCTGCGTTGGTGCATCATTTGGAAGTTGGTTCAATATTAAACTTTACATTTCCAAACTAAATAAAGCAGCACTACCATAACAAAATTTCTTACAGCACTAACCAGCACTAACCTAGCACTAACAAACTGATGTGTTTTGGATCTAATTTGACAATGTGTATGCTACATGTCAAGCTGGCATACACACATTTCTGTAGCAGCACTAACAAAAATAAATACAGCACTAAACAGCACTAACAAATTGAGTATAAAAAGTATAAAAATTTGAAGATGGTATGCTGGCATCAAGTTGACACAGCAAATTAAAAATCTCATTTTCTCAGCTCCATTTGCAGCACCAACGCTGAAATTTTAGATTTAGATAGCACTAACGTAGCACTAACCAGCACTATCATTTGAAATAAATCGAAGGATAACGTATGCCAGCTTGACATACATTTATTTTCGCCTATCAGCTTTAAAAAATCAATCCATAATTTTATTAATTTCATTTTTTCGCAAATTGTCCGATAAACGAAATGAAAATTTGCGATTTGGCTACAAAATTATTTAAAAAACCGCGAATTCGCTAGTTTGCGATAAATGTGACGCCCTCTTCTCATTTTTGCTCTTGTGATATAAGTTAGAATAAACACAACTAAAAACTTTATTACGGTAGTTTATTATATACCGTACTAAAAATAAATCATTTTAATTTTTCAATTATTTTTATTTAATGAAATTTACTTTACGGTACCGGTAACTTGGTTCGCCTCGCCGCATAGTAACTGCCGCTCTCTGCACTCCAGAATTAAACTACAATTTCATGCTGCCATTGTAAGAAATATCATCTCTCCTGCAACTTCAATCTACTCACTCCTCTGACCAAATTAATTATAACCGCAGTTTCACAAATTCGCTTATAACTCAAAGCATTATTTTCTTCCAAGAACTTCATAGTCAATTCTTGATTACAATCTTCCACGAGTTGGAATCTGACATCCATTGATTTCTCAATCGAATTCTCTGAAGTTTTAAAACCTATGCCTTCTATACAAAAAGATCTTTTTACCATTCCCAATACTACTTCCGTTATCCCATCACAGAGCATCAGGTTAAGTATCTTTAAGCGTGGAAATTTAATCCGATTTCCATTTCCGGTAACTTTGCACTCAGTCATATGAAGTTCTCGTAATTCGGGGGAACACGAATCAATTTGTCCGACATCGACGAAATTTATCGAACATAGCTTTAAAAATGTTAAGTGGGATGCCAGGTTTAGTGCAGGAAGGATTTGAGAGAATTGATTGAAGACTTTTTCGTCTTCAATGACAATTTTACTCAACTTTGGGAAAATTACGAACGCATACAACAGTTCTCTTGTGTTTCGAAAATTCCCGGTACCGGTGAGGAAAGAGAATTGTTGTAAGGATGATGAAATTGGAGCCTTGTGTAGTATATATTCAACGATTAACAAATTAAATCTGAAAGACCACTTAGTGTGGAAGATAAATTGTAGAAAGCGAAGTTTTCTGAGTGCTAAAAGAAACACAGGAAACGTTACATTTGAAAATAAAAGATGAGCGATTTTCATTTCGTTTTGCACACATAACTGAGAAATTCCATTGTCGGTGTAGTTTTGGCAATCGCGTAAAATTAGTTTTGTTAATTCGTTGCAATTTGCTCCGATTTCGGTCAATAATTCGTCGTTGCACCAGTGGCAATTAAAAAAAGAGAGTGTCTTTATTTGGGATACGTTCCGTATTAGTTTCTGCGCAATTTGCGACGAAATTTCAATGTTCTTGAATTCTAAAGTACGAATATATTTGCATGTATTAATTGCTCTGACGGCCAACTGTTCGGGTGAGAGATCGAATGAGTTAAATTCAGATATACGACGTGATTCGCGGTGAACAAAAATATCGGACCGTAGGCGAATGCTGGATTCATTTTCCAAATCGGGTTGTATTTGGTCGTATATTTCGTTAATGAGACTGTATGGAAGTCTCGCAATTTGTTCCTGAATTTCATTTATGTTTTTAATTACGGATTTACAGCATAAATGTTGCAGCTTTAGCACCTTTTGGAAATCGATATCCATGGAGTCGGTTTTGTGAAGGCTTTCTTGTGTTGGTATTGTATTGTTTATACCGGTATAATTTTCTGGAACGTGTATTCAACGTTATTCAACGTTTTCAAAAATAAAAATAAAACTGTTTAAATAAGCTACACAATTAATTGAATTTCTCGCGTCAATGCAGGGAAGTTTAATATCATTCAGTGACTGAATACCGATAATATTAAACTTTCCTGAACTTATTGTACGGTACTCTATGGTCAACTTAATTTCAATTTCAATCGTGCAAATTTTCTTATAAGTTACAGCTTCACAATTCTCTTAAATTTCCACAACTGATTCATATGACTACGATTTTCCATGGATTAATGGGAACAATTGGAAGCGAGGTGTCACATATCTTTCTGCTCTGTAAATCCAAATGTCTAAAATCAGAAGTTTATTTACTTCTGCTAAAATTGATTACAAGTCAGATGAGAGACTAAATATTACGGTAAATTTATAAAGTCAACGTATAAAATCTGAAGTTCGAGAACGCACATTAATTTTCTTAAAACAAAATAAACAGCCTTGGAAGTTGGAAGTTGGAACGGTCCTGGAAGAGTTTGATGTTGTATGCACATCATTTTGTGAGACCAAAGTTCATCATTCTCTGATGATTAATCTTTTCATCGTCAAGATATATGAGAAACGTGCAGATACAGTAGATCTACTTCTTCTCCCGGTATTTCAATCTAAGCTGTAGAATGGAAGTTTTACAAAGCGAACATTTCGAAAAAAGGTTGAAGCTTGCACTCGAACTGCTAAACACGACGAAATCAACAAAATTTATGCGAAGTGGCACACCAAAGAGGAAATCTAGACTACTAACGAATTCTTCGAAATAATGTTAAACAAACCAAAAACTCATGATGCCAGTGAAAAAGAACCAAATTATCTCTATACTGTGGCGTTTTTTTCACTGCCAGCAAATGTTTGCATTTTATCGTTCATCTCATTACGAATTCTGTTGATGGAAAACGACTTCGATACGAGTTATAAATGCTAAAAAATTAGGATACGATACTCGGTACTCTAAAGATGCCAAAATCTTCATTTTGCTCCGTTCATAATCCGCGATCAGTAAATCAAATTTCCTCCAGTAATTGCTGAAATTTTTTTTTCAAAAAAGGTTTCGAAGTACGAAAAGAAATCCGGAAAACGTTGTTTGATAAAAAAAATTAAAAAAGTTTAGTTTAAAATTGTTTGTCAAACTTAATCTCAAGTCAATTTACAGACAAATTATATTTAACAATCATGCATACAAATGTTGACTATAAAAAAAATTTAATACATCTGCAATACAATAGATGTCCAATTATGTACATGATTAAAGGAAATATAAAGTGATTACAACAAGAGTAAATCATTAGTATCTTCTTGAAAAAATTCTTCGTTCGCTTGCGTGGCAGATTGGTCGATGAGGAATTGAGAGATCGAAGTACCGGTATCAGCCAAACTCGACTCCAGTGCACTTAAAGTGCTATTATTTGCAAATCTGAAAATTATACAATGTGTGTTACGATTAAAGTAAAGTGGCCGATATTTTCGCTACCGATATCGATTTTTCAAAAATAGAAATTCAGTAACGTTTTTATTACGTTTTTAATGCAAACGTAATAAAAACGTTAACAAAATACCACTATTTCATGTTTTTTGTTGTATGTTGTTAAAAATCCAAATTTTTTCAAAATTAAATTCGTTTTTGTGACAACAAATTTTGTCACAAAAGCAGAACTAAACCAAATTTATTACGTAAATCTTTAAAAATAATTTAAAAAATATTTACAAACTTTAAATACTCTTGTAATCTTGTTTTATGTACTAATACTATACTACTAAAACAACAGAAAAACATAAAAAAATCTAAATTTGGAAAAATTAAAAAAAAAAAAAAAAATCGATATCCGATATTTCCCATATCGGTCAAGCCCTAATACTCACTGTATAAACCCCTGTTGCCATAACGAGTCTTCCTCGTTCTGATTATTGAGTATTGGGCATTCGGTTAACAAATCGATAAGTAACACCGGTTCCTTGACGCTCGGTTCTTCGAAGTGAGCGCCGTCTCCATCGCTGTTAACCGGACTCGGAGTTGTTGCTTGACTAGAAGACTAAAATTAGAAAAAATAGATTTCAGAATATTTCGTTATGATAATATTGTAGTTTTTTTAATAGTGTACTTTGTTTTCAATATTTGCATTTGATTTTTCCTGTTTAGCCATTTCCCAGAGATCGTATGCAATGTTGAATGCTTGAGATATGGTTAAAGTGATAGCTTGTGCCTGTAATTAAAAGAAATTATGTAATATTAAGATTTTTAACTCACTTTAAAAAAAATTAAACAAAATAATTGCTTTTTTTAGTTGCACAAATTAATCTAACTGTATAAAATATTTACTGTTTGTTTTCATCCAGCAAGGTCGTAATAATTAGAATAATTAAAACTTTGCTAGACAAAAACCTTGAAACTTTATTCTTAACTCATCGATTAATTAAGAAACTTTGAAATTTATACTAACTGGGAATAATGATGGCATTTGTCACCGGTTTTAAAGTTTTGGCAATCTTAATAACATGTTATTCATGAAAACTCAAGTTATGATAAGCTGAAACCACTTCATAAAACTGCTCAAATTATTCTTAGAATAAATAATAGATTTAATTCTAGTTTTGAGAAAAATTGATTCTAGAATCTCTCAATTAATGAATAGTATTGAGCAAAAAAACTTTTGACCTACTTTCATTCTAAACTTATAGTAAGACATATCCTATAAGCAGTATGATTAAAAATACACTTGACATAATTTTTTTAAAGTCAACACTTCATTTACAATGAATAAAAATTGATAACAATTTCTTTTACTGTAAATCAAAATGTCAAAAATTAGCTTCAAGACAAACGAGAGACTAGATATTTAAATACATGAAGCATCTCTGTTTTCAATGCATTAAAGCTGCCTAAAATAAAAAAAAATTGACAGCTTAATACAAAGTTATAAACAATACCTTATTTTTTAAGCTGTGCAAATGAATAAAAACCAACCTTGACAGGTCTTAAGCAAAAATTCACTCACTCACACTCTCATGAAAACTCAAATCTTACCATTTTCCGTTTAGAACAGAGAAACGCATAACATTCCATAACATCGTTACAATTACTCAAAATAAAAGCAAACACATGATTATAATGTGCGTCAGCTGAACAATATGAAATCCTATTTCGAAAAAAAAAAAAAAAAAAAAATCAACAAACAAAATCCCACAATTAAACAAACTTCATCCATCTCGTACCTGTTGATGGGAACTTCAAAAACAAGTTGCTTGGTCACAACATTAACAACACGAATACTCTGCGGACTGACCGACAACGACACTCTCTCCAGCTTCTTTCCACCCACTTTAGCCTTAAATGCCCAACAAAAAGAAACATTAATGCAATAAACAAACGGAAGTTAAAGTTGAATCACAAATCTCACCATAGCTACAATACTTTTAACAGCATCTGCAGTTATTCTTTCACCGGTTGAGTTTTCGACCAAACAACTCCCCAAACATTTCACATAAAACGTCAATCCATCCAACAATGGCTCCTTGTTCTTGTCCCATTCTTCTCTTAACTCTGAAACGTTAAAAACAATGTTAGAAATATTATATAAACAATGTTTTGGTTGATTGTTGATCATTACTTTGATGTTTGTAGCTGCCTCTTCGTAGCACCTTTAGGATGGATGACATAACGAGACAGAGGAATTTGGTTAGACTACTGCAAGTGAAAGTGAAGTTAGAATTTTGTTCTTAATTAGTGAAATTGTTCCATTGGTCACCTCATTAAATCAAATAACTCGGTCGCCAGTTAAAAGAGAATTTCGATGCAGGGTATTTGCATTTTTCCATAGCAGCCTGGTGTACTTGTCGTTTGTTCAGATTAAATGTTTACTACATTTCTGGCGAAGGTGTTTTAGTTATTTCATGCATCCATCTGCGATGTTTTACTTCCAGTTATTGATCCTGCAGCTGCCATTTTTGGGAGTTTTGCAGGACCGCAGAACGCAGAATGTTTTGATTGATTCATACGTAATTGAAAGTGGGGTTTGAATTTTTATTAGAGATTGGGAAATGTGTGAAATTGCTTGGATGTTATAATAATCTATTTGTAGCGTTTGAGAATTCAAATTCGTCACAGAGCACCGTGTGGCACCGTGTGAAAAGGTATGACGTCATGGAAATAAAGCGGGAAATTCAAATAAAATACAAAATAAATAAATTTAAAATTCTTATTTTATATTTCATACAATGAAATACAAATGTTTATCAAACTAATCATGAGGAATCTCATATTGATATTTTAAACCTTCATCTTCATCTTCAGCCTTAGTTTCATTTTCCACCATCATTTCTCTCAACAAACACTTTTCCCTTTCGTCTAGCAAAACCCACTGTAAAAACACATCAAAAACACATAAAGGAACAGCAGAAAACTCAAATTTCTCCCTCACACACTCATAAGTAATACTTTTCTTAAATTCCATCAAATCTTGTAAAATATGAAAACACCAATTAATAAATGTCTTTCAATAACCCTTAGCCACCATATACGGAATAAACCTTATCGCAAACTGCACAAATCTATTTTTAACTCTTTTAACCACATCATCAACCTCAAAAATCCCCAACAGAAATTTCTCAAACACTTCACCACCCCCATTAATGACAAAATAATTGCAAGAGTTGATATTCAAATCAATAAAATCCAATTTTTCTTCTTCATTCAAATCTTTCATCATCACTTTAAGAATATCAAAATAATTAGATGCAAAATCTAGATCGCTTCTAAATAACACACTTTTACAATAATAACTTGAATTTAGAAAATACATTTTCACATCTGCAGAAGATTTAAACCACAACTCCAAAAATCCAGTTTTATAATTATAATATCCTTCACAAATATCATCCAAAATACTAACAATCACATCTACAATATGATCTGCCTCAACAAAATACAGCAAATGTGAAATTACAGAAAGAAAATTCAACTGCCAATGTCTTTTCAACAATTTTTTCCCCTGGTGTTGAATACATAAACTGATTTGTTCTCTATTTGCATGAGGTAAAAATAAAAAAAATCATAATCCTTCGATAACATGTCTTCGCTAAGCTTCGACATCAGTTTCTCTTTTCCCACTGAACTCATGTGACTCCAAACAAATTTCAAAGATAATTCTGATTTGTTATTAAAAAATTTACCTAGAGAGTTCTCATATTCATCATCAGTTAATGAATTAATATTTTTATCAATATTCTCTACCTTCAACCTTGATCCTAATTGCGACTGAAAACAGAAAAATTAAATGCTGTTTGGGTGTAGTCGCAAAAAATAGAGTAATATTTTATCTGATATGAGTGAGATAAGGGGTTGGTTTTACCCATTTGAGATAAGCGTAGATATTGATTATTATTACTGTATTATTATTATTATTATTATTTAATTGGATTTATTTTCTCCAATGAAAATATTACTTCCCCTCCACTATATTTTTCCACAAAATAACAACATATTTTTGCTCAATTCGCGTTTACACCCAGAATTGATAAAGTAATATAATAAAACTTTTTTTTTTTTTTTTGCGCATTTTGCGACAACACTAGTTTATTTCTTAGAGAAAATGAAAGAAGCATACAATTGCAAGAGAAGTGGGCCAAAAATTACAATTCAAACATTAAGAAGCACTAACCATTATTTTATTATGCCTACTAGTTAAGATCCCAATTGGCTAGGAAAGCAAACTAAGTAGACCAACAAAAGCGAAAAAAGCGTTGCCGCTACAATGAAATTGTTGGTAAAAATTGAATAAAAGTTAAGACAAAAAAATTTTTTCACTATCACTTAAATTTTTCATCATCATTTCTCTCAACAAACACTTTTCACTTTCTTCCAGCAAGGACTACAATCTAAGATTGTAGTCCTTGCTTCCAGCAAAACCAACTGTAAAAACCCATCAAAAACACGCAAAGTTACACCATAAAACTTAAACTTCTTCTTCACAAACTCATAAGTAAAAGTTTTTTTAAATTCTATCAATTCTTCTAAAATAGGAAAACACCAATTAATAAATGTTTCCCAATAACAGTTAGACACCATATACAGAATAAACTTAACCCCAAACTGTGCAAATTTACTTTTAACTCTTTTAACCACATCATCAGTCTCAAATATACCCAAAAGAAATTTCTCAAGCACTTCACCATTTCCAGAAACGACAAAATCACTGCAAGATCTGATATTCAAATAAATAACACCTAATTTTTCTTCTTCATTCAAATCTGTTATCATCACTTTAAGAATATCAAAAAAACAAGGTTCCAAATCCACCTTTCTGCAACACAAACCACGATTAAAATAATACCATGAATTAAGAAATGTCATTTTCACATCTTTAGAAGATTTAAACCACAACTCAAAAAATCCACTTTTATAATGATAACATCCGTTACAAATATCATTAAAAAGATCAACTATCATATTTAAAACATCATCCTCTTTTACAAAATACATCAAAGGTTCAATTACAGAAAGAAAATTTAATCGCCAGTGTCTTTTAGCAAAAAGCAAACTTTTCAACAATTTTCCCCCCTGGTTTTGAATACATAAACTAATTTGTTCTCTATTTGCATGAGAGAGATAAAAATAAACACCATCATAATGGCACGATAACTCGTCTTCGCTAATCTTCAATAACAGCTTCTCTTTTCCCACTGAACTCATGTGACTCAAGAGAAATTTCAACTACAATTCTGATTTGTTACCTAAGTAATAACCCAGAACTTTCTCATATTCATCATCAGTTAATGAATTGAGAGTTTTAGAAATATTCTGTACCCAGAATTCAACATCAGTGCCATGATTCGATATATCGACAAAAATTTCTTCTTTTAAAGATGGCTCCATTTGGTTCCATAAATCAGGGATTAATTTATGCAGGCAAAATTTACAGGCTAAACGAAATAAACTGTCATTAGTTATGTATTTTTGATTTATTGATAATGATTCAATTGTTTTCTCTTTGTCTATTGTGCCATCAGGAGTCCAGATGATGGATTTGAACATGAATTCGAGTGTTGCACCTTCATCTTTAAATTGAATGGTTTTTAAATGTTGTAGCCAATCTTGAAGTTGAGCTCCAGTTAATTCAATCGCATAAATCAGGTCTTCTTTTATCTTTGACGGTAAATTAATTTTCTCAGCGAGTTTGCGAACTTCCATTTCCTCCATTTTCAACACAATGTCAAAGTTTCTCCCGCTACTGTCATTTCTTCTCTTAGCTGAAAAGAAGTTATAATTGATGTAGGTTTTGATGTTCTCCTGGGTCCAAAGTGAAATTGATGTAGTTGTTAATGACAGTTGCTGTAATGTGGGAAAATTGTTGGCATTTTTCAAACCGTTCATTAGATTATTGTAGACAGCTGTCAATGCTTCTGTTTGTTCAGTGCTGGAGAGATTCATTGTGGATTTCTAGAGAGTGGAAATATGTATAAAATGTAATTTATGATTTTTTTTTAGTTTAAAATACCTTGATCCTGATGGCCACTGGAAACACAAAATGTTGTTTGGGTGTAGTCACATAAAACACAGTAAATTTTATCTTATATCAGTGAGATAAGAGACTTGCATTACCCTTTTGAGATTAATTTAGATTTATATATATATATATATTGATATATTGATAATTCTTACTTTTGAAAAATATATAAACAATTTATAAAAAAAAAAACTTGATTATTTTTGTATTACATAAATTTATCCTTCAACATATAAAAAATATTTTAGATGAAGAAATTTTCAACTATTTTTTTTTATATTTTTAATTTCTCTCACAAAGTATAGTTTAAATAAAAGTGGTAGTTCAAAGGTTACCAGAAACTAAAATGAAATTTCGAGAACTAAAGATTGAGTTGTCGCTACTCGAATAACTACAAGTAGAATCTTTCTGAAGACTCGACTAAATCACCATTTGAAAAAGCAGCTTTCTCAAAGCATTGACTAAAACAACGTATTGTACAATTAGAAGAGAAGTGGACCAAAAAATACAATTCGAAGTTCGAATTGTATTTTCGAATTGTAGAAAGCACTAAACATTATTTTATTATGCCTACTGATCAACATGTCTTATCTGATATACTGTAGATAATGAATAATATTTATGACTTTTGCAATACACACGTAATAACTCGCTATACAGGGTGGAAGAAAAGTCTGTTATCCAACAATATTTCCTAAGCAATTGCATATAGAGAAATTTGGATGAAGGGATCATATAGGAAATTAGGTGAGAGCAATCCAATGATGTTATTAAATTTGACCTTGAAGGTCATCTTCAAAGTTATTCACTTTCTAACTTCTAAACCAATCAAGCTAGAGAAAAATTTCCAATTAGAAAGTTGTAGAGCACCATGTATTTAGTCTAAAAACATTCACTTTGGCAATTGTTACCATAAAAAAATTTTGAGATATTTTATGTTTAAGATCTGCAACTTTTGTTTATTTTAATCACTTTTAACTTCTTCAAAGCATGTGAAAGGCAGTCTGCCAGTTTTCAACAATGCTTATCATTAAAAATTGATCAA
>JAQFZP010002373.1:0-13923 GCA_034695745.1 Geophilus truncorum | reverse complement strand
TTAATGCTAAAATTTAAAATTTTGCTTGGGGCCCACCGGGAAATTTCCCGGTTTCCCGGCGGGCCAGTCCGCCACTGATGTGGATGACTAAATTATTCTGCCACTTAACTTGCTTTGTTGTTACTAGATGGCGTGGTACTTACTGCTAATCTCAAAACCAGGATATTTCGAATTGCAACTGTCTTGTGAGTGAAAGGAAGTGCGCAAATAAGAGCACTCTTGAAGCTTCAGAAGAAGTGCACACTCTTGTTGCAGGCGTTACAGAATGCCAGAGTAAATGGGCTTGAAAATGGCAGACAATTTGTGAAGTCCATACTTTTCACGGGTTCCAGCTGCCTTATGAAACGAGGCAGTGCAATTGCAGTCTTTCAACACATCCTTTAAAAAGACGCTGCACGCCTTTCTACGCCTCAAAAGAAGCTTTGCAAGAGTAGAATCCTCAAGCTGAGTGTATGCTCCATTCTTACTTTGAATCAACTATTGTGGTTGAAATAGAACAAGCAACTCCTTTCTTATAACCAGAAAGAAACTTTTTTTTTTTTATAAATCAATATTGAATTACAAGAATGTGGAACTTCTTACAGTAGAATAATCAGTTTTTTTTAGTTTGTTTTGTTGGGCTTTTGTTTCGTTCCATGTTCACTGAATAGTACAGCGCCAATGTTGTTATTTCTAAAACTAAAATATTATTATTCTAAAAGATTATACTACTAAAATTGTATAGTTAAACTGTGCATGATAAAAAAATATGATCACACATATCACCATGGCGGTTGTAATAAGCACCATTCAATATCCTCAGTTTAACCCTTCCATTACTTGCATAGGTAAAAATATATTGACTTTTGTTACTGCCAACAGATGGGGTACATTTAACCAATCAAGATCATTCTTTTCTTGCTTGACCTTTGCTGTATTACTTCTTCTAAAAAAAATACAGAAAGTAGGTTGCTACACATTGAAACTTATAATCCCTAATTAGCTAGAGAAGAAAGCCTAACCAAAAATGCCTCATAGGATTTTAAGGGGCAGAAAAATTGCAAAGGTTATAACTTTATTATTAATATTTCTTACACCAAATTTAACCAGAATATTTACTAGAATATGCATAAACTAAAAACATTAAAATTATTATGAAAAATTATTTTTTTAACCTAAAGCTGATTATGGAAGGATTAAACAATAGATAAATCACAAAAATTTTAATAACTCAGCAAACTTACTGTTTGAAAAAGATGTTATGAACTGACAAGATGTTAGAAAAAATCACCACTAGGTGGAGCAAACAGAAAAACTTTTATCCGAAATCTATTGCAGGTGCACTGTTTCTCAGATGTATTGTACTTTCACCTTTATTTACTTCTCACTTACCATACTAAACGTGATTAAAAATAACAAATCAATACTTTTTAAAGCAGGTGTTTAATTTTCAGCATTCCATTAATTGACAAAATATCAGTCCAAAACAAAAAATATTGATACTAACACAACTCTAAAGGCAATATACGTATATACATTTGGGACACTGTTATTTACTTAATCTTGGGTATTGAAATTAACTTTATATATTTATATATTTAGTCTTTCTTAATATATACTTTCTCTTTTCGGGACTTTTAACATTGTTACAGCCTAGAAATTCAATTATCCTGCATGATAATAGGCCTTAAAAACGATTTTAAAATGGTTTTTTGTCAAATGAGCACTTTATGGAAGCAGAGTAGGTCAGCAATGGGCGATATAACATGATGACATCACACTTTTAACACTTTTACTTTGTATTTTTTTTAAAGTATTTTCTGTATTTTTATTTCATAAGACGTTTCGGTTTCCCCTCACTTTTGATTTTCATCATCTTTAAAACGTCACACAATGATAAACACGAGTTTCAGTTGCGCACCGCCAGAGTCAACACCCAGTGTGCGAAATCACGCCCTCCAACGACGATTTGTCAAACCAAAATGTACTTCGACTTGCACCAAAACACCAAAACTTCGATAACTCGGAAATTAAATTGACCCAAAACTAACAATTATCTATTATTTGAGCAAAATGACGAATCACGTGAGCAGGGTTTACATCAAGGTGCTGCCGCACGCGGTAACCTCTCGAGTTACGATCCGTCGACCGTCGGCCGTCGCAGTTTTTAGCTATTCCCAGTTCCCAGTCCCAGATAAACACTATCGCTTAGGTCTGTATCTAGTGCTGTTTTTACCAAAAAGGATTCTTTTGAAGGCGTTTCTAAACTCGGGGCTGAAGATGGTGTAAATGATAGGGTTTAGAGTCGAGTTGAAATAGCCCAGCCACAGAAAGAAACTGATCATCACGGGGTTGAAGTCGCAGCTTTGGCAGATGGGCATCAGGAGCGCCATTACGAAAAATGGCAGCCAACACATGACAAATGCTCCTGTGATGATGGCTAAAGTCTTGGCCGCCTGAAACAAGATGGAAAAGGAAGGATTAGAAGCCGATCCAACACGTAGACACAGTCACGTTCTGCACGTGCTATACAAAGTATCCCTGATAAAGCACACAAGAGTTCCATTTTGCTTTCGAATTTCACCACCAGGGCTCCTCTTCGCAGTTTATCAGCGAGTTTTAGAAGTAAAACTGTCAAATATTTTTATGTTTTACATGAAATAAATAACTTTTTTTTTTATATTTTTAGGTGATTTTGTTGTTGATTACGTCATTTTCTGTTAAAATGGTAAGTGTAGACATGTCGACATCTGTGATCATTTAGATTAGGGAGTGAAAAAAATTTGCTGATGTTTTTAATTTTTTTTTTCACTTTTTGATTTGCTCCAAATTACGTCCATGATTGGAAATTAGTGTCAAATGGGTGAAGGAATTGCAATTAAAGATTTGATTTCAGAAGTTGTCCTTTTAATTAATGATGATTAATTAGTGCAAATCAATAGTTTTTCATCACCTGTAGGACATCTTTTTCTTTTTTTTTTTCTTTTTTAATTTAGATCATATCTGAAAACTAATACTTTTTGATGATCAAAGTTCATGACCAAGTAAATTTGGGATTAATTAAAAGGGCTCATATTGTGACAAGGACTCGAATGAATAAACAAAAATTTAATTAGAAAGTCTTAAATTGATATAAGTTTTGATACTTATTAGGGGAGGGAAAAGCAGTAAAGTTTAAATCAAACATTTCCCTGCATGTTGTAAACAAACAGAAAATCTCATAAAATGAGTGACTTCATAGACCTTTGAGTGACGTTTTTATTTTTGTAAGGAATATTCTATGGGCAGAAATTGATTTATTGATGATAACTTATGTATGAAGGCGTAGAATGCAATGAGTGATTGTTGATTTAATGATAGGATAAGATAAATACACTAATGGCAGCTGAGAAAATATACAAATTTTTTATAAATATTTTTTACCATCTTTAGTATTTTTGGTAATATGTATGTGCGACATTAAGTAAGAAGGAAATATTAATATAAAGGTATAAGTTTAGGCCTGTATTTGTATTTGTAACTAAGTTACAAAATCTAACTAAATGTAGTAATTAATAATTTTAATTTAACAAGTTAATATTATTATTCTACTTTTTAGGTATTTTAAGGAAAAGGGATTTAAATCAGATTTTATTTACATAAACATTGCCATGACCACTTATTGGATTTGCACTAATTCATTCAAGATGAATTATACAAAACCGAAAGTGACAAAATTCTAACTTGTAAGTCTTTTTTAAACTGATTATCTCGATTTACAGATGCTGAAGTGTATTATGTAAATAGATTATTTATAGTATAATTCACTCAGTAAAAATTATCAATAGACATTTCTCTTTCTAATGATGTGTTTACAACATTTAGAAAACGAATCTCCTTTGGTGAAAGCAGGCAACATTTCCTTTCATTTTAATATTCTATAACTTGGTCATATGATTATTTATTAATATAATATCATAACAATCTGTGATGGACATATAGAGAAACTCACTCACCTTGTCAGATTTATATTTTTTCACTTTGCAATTCAAGTTTGTGAGTGACAGCCATTCACAGACCATCAATGTTTGATGTCATCTAGAATTCAATGACTGAATCCTCTAACTTAATGTAAAAAATATGTTTAAAGGTCAGGTGAACCAAACTAGTTTATTATTAAAAATTGTCGCATAAAATTAACACACAATCAGTTGCACGTTAAATTTTGCAACAGTGTTCTTTTAGCTTTGAATGCATCAAAGCTTTCTCGCATTTTCTCTGATTTACCAATTAAATCGAATGATGTGACATTTTAATTAAATTATTCCTAAATCAATTTGCCGAAGTTAAATCAAAGTTTAAAAGCTTTGTGTGCACGCTTCGGCTTTTATTTCCGCATTATTGAGCTTTTGTTATAACCTAGTTGTCGCACCGTCATTTTCCCTCGTAATCAGATTAATTCCTAACCGTGGAAGATTAACATCAGAGTGATTAGATTGTATTTGATAATATTGGTCAATTACTGATAATGGGTGAAGAAGCAGTGGGCTTATCAAGCTAATTAGTCTGTTATTTGACCACAGTAGTCGCTAGTTAGCAACTGGGGATAAGATTGGCATTGATTTAATTTGTCGATTAAATGAATGAAATTAGTTCTGTCATACGAATAGAACCAATTAGTATAAGTCTGTTGTCATTCTTAAAATCTATCTCTCTAAATATCGAATGTCAATAGGAAATATCTATAAAAAACTTTAGAAAAAAATCTTTTAAAAATATGTATTTAAAAGATTTTTTTTTTCGTCATGGCGATTTTTCATCAGTTTTTTTAAACTTAGCAATTTGGAATAAAGATATTGTAATAATTTATTGGCATTATAAATAAATTATTTATGAAAAATGAATATAGGAAATTCAAAATACCGATGGACAATGGAGAGAAAAATGGCAATCGTGAAAGGATAAAGTTCTTTTGAAAGGGTCAAGGTATGATGGAAATCGAGTTTTAAATGTTGTCTTATTTACATTTTTAATTTAAACGTGCTAAAGAAAAATGTGTTTGGGTTTGAAGGCAATATCAGAAAAACAACAGAAGAAAATAGTAAAAAATTTTAATTTTGCGATTTGAATTGCACCAGTTTTTAAATATAAAAATAATTAAGACTGTGTAAATTTTATTTTTTTTAGAAATATTGGAATTTGGTTTATTCAAGCGGGATTAAAAAAATCCTGATCCCGATTAGTTTGGAGGGGATTTTAATGTTTAAAATTAGATGGAAATAAAATTTATTAAAAAAAAAAATGAAATGTGATTTTATAATAAAATTTGTCAACTTTGCCAGTTACGCTATTTTCTTTTGAGTGATAAAAATTTGAGATCAGCTTTTTATCAGTAATAAAATTTCAAAACATTGTTTTGATTTTTTTTCCTGTGGATTGGATCGAAATTTTTGTAATAGAAATATTGGAATAGTGTTTGTCAATTCTTCAACTTTAAAAACTTAAAAAATTAATGACTAAACTTTAATAATAATTATTATCATAACACCAAATCACTTTAACATGTATCATGTTTTTGCAAATGAATTTGTGTGGAATTTTATTTTTTCATTCATCATTTAAAAGTTTCCTCTCGAGAGTAGCTCATTACAATGCATGAACTCAGCTATGATATTTTTCACCTTTTTCCACTTTGACTAACACCATTTTTCACTAGCACTAAGTTAAATCTTCCAACTTCCTTCAAAGTGACAACTGTAGTTATTGTTGAATAATTTTCTAGTCCACTTCAGTTTACTTCACTTCTAACTTGTGGTGAAGACACTTAATCATATCTTAAAGTTGTGAAGTATAAGTAGAGCTAAATTTAGAATTTTACTGGTGTTTTTTACTTGTTTACCAACAACTACTGTAAAAACTGCAAGTTTACAGCTTTTATATATTCTTATTCAGCTGTTTATAGGATGCACTACACATATTAGACTTTAAACCATTTTGGGTGTGAACCAACAGCTTTTAGGTTTATGAGTATCTGAGGACTAGAGTTGGTGTAGCAGTATTGATTTAGACTGCTAATTTGTTTAAACAAGAACTACTTAGAGCAGAATTAGATGTATCTCTCAAGGCTCAAATTGGAATCTTAAAATTGCTTCTGAAAAGAGCATCATGTATAATGAAATGAATATCAACACTTTGAAACTGGAAGTAATAGTAAACATGTAAAAAGAAATAATAATCCCACATTGGATGCTTTCATGTGTTTGAGCTATACAGGAAGTAACTCATTGGTGAAACCAAGGAAATGACATTTAAAGCTCGAGTAAATCAATATAGAGTTAATTTTACTAGGAACTTAATTAGTATCAAAGTTGTAAACATGACAACATTGTGTATTATAAAGCAGGATTTATTATTTCTTATTCAATTTCACTGGATTTCCACTCCAAAAAATTAAGTTTTGCTCAATTGCATTTTGCTCCAAAAATACTTTTCATCATTCCCCCTCTCTCCTACCCCCCAAAAAATACTGAAATGCTTTTTCGAAATACAGTCAACGCTCCATATCTGGACATAGGCGGGACTGGGAAAAGTGGCCGGTTATGGGAGCTGGCCGGGTAAGAGAGAATATTTAGTGTAAGGAGACATTAAAAGGGTCCGAGACTGTAAGTAAAACTGTGCATGTATTTTTTTGGGGTTACATGTAGTTGGGCAAAATTTTGTTTTTTTTTGGGGGAGAAAATCCAGTGAAGTTGGGAAGAAGATAAATACAACCCATTATTAAGTTATCAATTATTGTAGTGACATTTTAGCACTTGTTTGGCAAAATTCTAATTGCTGATATACTAATGTATAAATAAATGCAGTTTACTTAAACTTACTATTTAAAAAAATTCTATTTGCACTCATTTGTTATCTTGAAATTGTATTTTGTTTGTGTAACAAACTGAAGCCTTTAGTTGTACAGTAGAACTTCAATCTTGGATCAGTGCTGACAACAATGAAAACTGGACTTTGTATACGAATCACCTGCAGTGTATCCATACATTTCGAATGGAAGCTTTTCAAGTAACTAATGGTATAAAGAGCAGAATGTCTGATGATGCTGTCAAGTCTAGACAGTTCTCAAAATACAGTTGGAAACAACAAACGATTGCAAATAGCTTACGTAATCGATTCCCAAAATTTAATGGGCCAAAAAATTAGTTTATAGAAGTGATGAGCCAATTTGTTTTTAACAAGACTCAACAATGTTGATCAGTAAAATCAACAAGCAAACAAACTTCCACTCTCAAAAACACTTGTTCATAATCAACACTTTTTATGCAAAGGCACATAGTATAGACCCTAAACAAGTGATTAATGAAAAAATTTGAATAATTCATAAAGTGGGGTTTAACCTTCGGTTTATCGAGGCTGAAAAGCAGATCTTTATCCTGTCTTGGATCAACTCTGATCAGTACGCAGGCACACATCACATATTCCCAGAATGCTTTGATTGAAAAAGCCTCAAACAAGGTTTTAAAAACAGTCATTAACGTGACGTATTAATACCCGTGTTGGGTCAAATTTGACCCAAAATCAACTTTTATCATTTATAATTATTAATTAATTTTAAAATTCCAAATTAACAATTTTATCATCATAATTATTTTATTTCGACATTCAAAAGAAAATACATTTGGGTTTTAGGCAATTTTGGACAACTAATATTTTTAAAGAATTTCTTTTGTCAACACAAGTCGCGTATGACCCAACACGAGATGCCCAAGATTAAATAACTCCAAAAAAGAACAAAAGTTACTCAAAATTTATCCAAAGTCATCACATTTTACGGTAATTACGTAATACCTTTTTCTCCCGTTTGGACTCAACCAACTCTTTATGAGTCTTTTTATGATGATGTTCCTTATGGTGGTGATCCTTGCGCGGCAGCATCTCCATACGGCTCATGTCGCTCATGTGACTCGTCTGGTTTGTGGATCCATTAGTAGAACCAGACTTCTCCGGCGACGTGTTGCTGCTCGACACTGTCACGAACGCGGTCGTCGTGGACATCCCCTCTGAAGTGGGTGCCAACAGTCCTGCCGACGTTGGAGGCGCATTTGTCGTGGAACTTGCCGAGGATGTCTTAGCTGCCGCCAATACCCTTGCATTGGTGCCCACTTTTCGTCGTATTCTTTTCCTTGCTGCTTGAAAGATTTTCCGGTATAGAACCAAGATGACCGTTAGTGGCACGTAAAATGTTGCCATGGTGGCAAACACCTAAGTAATTTACCAAAAAGTAAAAGTATTCAGTGTTAATTTTGCTGTAAATTCAGCAATGAATAGATGAATTCTGTTATTTAACAACTTCGTAATTGATGATGGTGTTAATCTGTGTAATCACCAGTGAATTTTCACAATAGTTTAACTTTAATTGACATTAAGCGTTTCAATAGGTTGGTTTTAATGTCTGATGGATTAATAATAATTGTGGATTTTGCTAATGATTCTTTAAAAAAATAAAGAGACTATGTTTAAAGGTCAGGTGAATCGAACTCGTTTATTAATAAAAAAGAATCTACTTATTACAAACACTAGCTGCATTCACAAATTCAATTGCACTAGTTCATATAAAATAAATCTCTTTAAAATTAATTATTGTAAAATGATTTCAAAAACACATTTGCTCTTGTTTTGTCAATAGAAATTGACAATACTGAATGGGCTTTTGCAATAGTTTTTCACACACTTTAGGAAGTTATGACGATTAATAACTGTTTGTAATAAGCAGATTTATTTACTAAACCACTTTGATTCACTTGACCTTTAACCTACAAATATATTTGAAAAATTGAAAGAATGAAAATTATGGCATAAAAATAAATCATCTACACTTCCCGTTGTAATTAAATCAGGGGCGTAACTATCGGGTAGCAAAAGCAACTAATGCCTCATGTGTGTGACTGTTCACTTTTAAAATATGACATGTTGTGTATATCACATTCCATTTACCAGTATCTTAAAAATTTCAGCTGACAAGAGGACCCCAAAATAAATTTTGCTTTTGGCCCCAAAAATTGTAGTTATGAATCTGAATTAAACTGTCATATAGAAGATAAAAAACGTTTTAAGAAATAGGGTATCTTTTAACAACTCGTCTATGACAGTCATTTAAGTTAATGGACACTGCCATTATCATTGGAGTGTATTGATCTTGCGGTATGGCAATGAATTGTCATTTTAAAGAGCTATTCAGTGCCAATCCACTAGAACGAAGTTGCCCTCACATTACCTTATTATGGCATCTTTACGAGGAACAAAAAGCGGCTTACCTGATAATAAATGTCTTGACTGATAAGACATCTTTTTTGATTGTGGACTCTATCCAAGAAATCAGGGTCTTTCCAACCGAACATAGGCGCCAGCGACACAATGAACGAAACGATCCACACGACTGCTATCATGGTGCCGATGCGTCTCGCATTCCGCTGGCATATGTAATCCACATTAGTCACTGCCCAGTATCTATTTAATAGGAACAAACGAGTTTGAGTTGTAATTTGTCCTTGTGTCATGTGGTATTTGGTAGATGATGGTGATTTTCACGGGTCGTTTGGTTTGACGTGACATGGTATTTATCTGCAGTACACATTAAATCCTCTTAACAAAGTCAATTTACCAAACTGTTACATGGCGTTCAGAAACTTTTGTGTGTTTAAATGGTTAACGTAATGATACAGGGATCAGGAAAAGACGCAGTCTTATATTTTCTCTACTTTATTTTGATTTTTAGATATATTTTCTTTTTAAGTTCTTACTGCAAGATTGCTGTATATTGTTTCCATAGCTGACCTCATAAATTTAGGAAATAATTTCTATGTGGTTTCATAATTAAGTTATGTGCATAAATGTTTTTCATATTTAAAATTGTACTTAATTTTTTTAATGAATGCATTTTAGGGTTAGAGAAATTTATTTGCATATTTTCTGCAGAATTATAAATGATACGCTACAACATTTTTATATTTGCAGAAGTGGTCCGATTGTTGCTGACACATTACTGCACAATAAGGTAAGAAAATTTTCTTAACATTTCTTAGGTTTATAGTATTTAAGTTGGAAGTGGCAGAAAATTGGGGAAAGGTGGCGCTTGTTTGTATAAGGAATGGCACTTGGCTATTGCTGCACAAGAATTTACACAACTTAAATTTTAAAAAAAAGAGCAAAATTTGAGGTTTTGTTTTGAAAAATGTTTTGAGTGCATAAACTTAAATGCTGAATAGAATTATTGTATTTTCTCAAATAACAATTCGATCGCAAATGGGACTCAATTAGTGTGCAGGGAAAAAAATTTTAGTAAATCGCAATTACTAATTACTAATCTAAAATAATACAACGATGTTTAAATAAATGACTGAAAAAGTTTGAAAAATTATTATTTTTTACATAACCCAAAGGTCGCAAATAGGTCGTGGGGAAAAATAAATTTGGCAAATAGCTTGCGGGTGTGTTATTTGAGAAAATATGTTAAGAATTCTTTCTCAGCTGGTCTAATTTCAAGCTCAGTTCAACTTTATGTTAATAGTCTATTATGCTGTTGGTATCTAGTTTCAGAAAGTACACTTTCTGTATTTTGTTACTTTTATTAACATTGCTACATAATCATAGTGTAACTTACCGTAACTTATACCTGAAGAAACGTAATGTGAATCGTTTAAAAATAGAATTTAAATCTACTTGTTAAAAGATGAACTTAACTTAGCAATTAGCATTCAAATTTAAAATTCCTATCAGTTTTTTAGTCTATATATCATTACTTAAGAATGGAGAATGTTTAAAGTTGCGACTCGAGACAAAGGAATTTAGCTGTCTAGAGTATTCTTTAGTACTAGTATAGTGTTTCTTTGACCTTTAGAAAACGACTCGTTTTGAAGTTTGTTAATGATTTAATTCCATTTTACTGCTTTATAGCATTTTGGTGAAATTTATCTGAAACATTCGTGCAAATAGTAACGGCTGCATTTAGTTAACTTTAAATTAAATGTGGTGTAATTGTAGCACTTTAGGATGTTGTACGACGGCTTAGCGAGTGATGTGATGGCTTTAAATGAAGGTGTTAACTGAGCCACCAATGTAACGATGGTCTTGTGGATTAGAGATGACATTTCTTAAGTTTGCAGAAATTTAGTGGTTCATTATAGGAATGATGTTGAGGGTGAAGTATTGTTTAAGGTTGCCAGCGACTGTTTTGGACACATGCAACTTGTCATATGACATTTACAAAGCAGTTTATTAAATTATAAAAGAAATCTAATAAAACCACTCATATTACGTTTTATGTGGGCAAAATAATTCAAAGTCAGACATTTCGACATATACCGGATTTTTACAAATAACGCTCGGGTTGCAAATAGGGCGTAGGTCTCAATTAACTCAACGCAGAATTCGTTAAAAATGTTGATATGTTCAAAACACAAGTTTTTGACTATACATACAGTACAGTTACATTTACATATAGAAGTTTTTAAGAGTGTTTTAGCATTGTTTTTAGCAATAATAATGCTAAAATCAATATCCAACAGCTTTAAGTAAGAGATTAGAATGTAAAAAAAATTTGTGAAAAAATAAATTTTGGAAATACTGTAGGCCATAACCCATGAGAGCGCTATATGAGAAAATACGGTAAACACTTCAGGTTTAAAAATAAAAAATCTGTTTTTTTTTTTTTTTGTTTTTTTTAATTAAATTCTCTTAAAATAGGGGGATTATTTTAAAGAAGAATGTAATCTTTTAAATTTTACGCTATGTAAACACAGCAGATTTAGATTCTCGTATTTCAAGCGTCTGCAATTGTTCAAAGCAAGTTTTTTTTCCTGTTATTATGACAACACACAAACAATGTATTGGTAATGGAATAAAGTAAGTCGCTCAAAACAACAGAAAAATAGCAAAGTATGCATTTTAACTTTTCAAAATGTAATTAAATATTAAGGAGCTGACCTAATTTACAACAATTTTATGGTTTTACCAACAAAATAAGGGAAGAGAATGTTATAATATGCATGGTATACAACTTGTCACTCGTCTTGCCACTTATCTTATCGCGGCAACCATGTTGCGCAGATCGTGTGACAAATAAAAGAATACTGACATGTAAACAACATGCCACTATCGCATTTTTTAAATCTGGAATTCAGAAACTCTATAGATTATTTTGCTCACGTAGAGTAAAATTACACGAATTTGCTTTTGACAAAATATTAGGTAAATTCTACAGTAAAGACACATTAGCAAGAAAAAAAACATTTTTTTTTTAATTTGATGATTTATTTGAGGGGAGTTTTTAAGGGGGCTGGATACCTTTGCATTTACGCTATTTTTGATCGCTAGATGGCACCGCGGTCTAATATAGGAAAACGTTTTTCCACTTATTCTCGTTCTCCATCTCCATACTTTCAAAATTGGGTCTTAAAAAAATGAGAAAAAAATATTTCTAATCACTTTTTAACGATCGTTAAAACAAATTTTTTTCGGACATTTGTAATAAAAATTTTGAAATTTTGGATATGGTCGTCCTTTACGTAAGCTAGTTGTCAGGCATCTTCAAATTGTTTTTGGTGACAATTCATCGAGTACTTAGCGAGATAAAGTGGAAAAACCTTTCCCAATATTAGACTGCGGCGCGGTCAAAAATATCATAAATGCAAAGGTATTCAGCCCCCTTAATTGAAGAAATGCACTGGTACATTACGTTGAAAAAACCATGCAAAGAAATGTCGAGTGTACGTGCTGCAGCAAACATCGACCAACCCGAGAAGAAATTATAGTTTCCCTTGACCTGCCCTCAGATAACCATCCCTGGAACCCGTTGGAAAAAAGTTTTGCTTATAAATAGAGCACGTGCTTTATTTATTCCACTTTACGTTCTTAGAGGGCAAAGTGAGGCACATCGGCATGTAAATGAGGTAGTTTTTCATTGCTTCTATCTTTGATTTGCATACAAGATATGAATAATTCATGAGAGGGACTTGGGAATTAGTAAAACGCAGACCTTAACTCAGCCACGAGTTATCGTCACGACGGCCAATTAAGGGTTCAATTTGTGCCGCCAGGATGCGCTTCGAGCATTGAGAGGAAACGAAGGTGTCTCACCTGTCAACCGCGATGGCCACCAGATGAAGGATGGACGCTGTGCAACAGAGGACGTCGCACGAAGTCCACATGTCACACAGTTCGGGTCCAAGAATCCACTGTTGACTCACCTTGTTAAAGAAGAAATTGTAATTAAAAGTGGTGTGAAGGAGTTGGGGAGTTTGAGGAATATACCGTATACCTCGTAGACAGCTCCAAGGGGCATGACTAGACAGGCAACCATGAGGTCGGCAGCTGCTAGTGAGAGGATTAGGTAGTTGGCCACGCTTTGCAGGTTGCGCTCCAATAAGATGGCTGCAATCACGAAGACATTGCCTGTAGAAAAAGAGTGATTATTTACGTGACAGAAGATGCAGTTCAAGTTAAAATTAACACGTTTTTAGTTCTCGGTATTAATTATTACATGTTGTCTATAGTTTTACACAACTGGAAAAGTTTATAAAATTAGGGAAAATATTTTTCATGTAAAGTAACGTAGTAACATGAATTCAATGCAGCATAAAACATATTTTGGTTTACATCTGTTTGCATAAAATAAATTATTCAACGAATACAAATACCATATATCATTTAGTATATGTCGACTCTTTTCCAACTTTAGAACTACAGATTTTACAGTTTAACACGATTATGGACGATGCTGATTACAGTAGTAGCCCTGCGCGCAGTGGAAGGACTTAACAATTATTTACTTAAAGGTCAAGTGAACTGAACTGGTTTATTGTTAAAAAGGAATGAACTTACTCTAAAGTTAAATTAATCATCGCCAAATAACGTTTTAATCTCCTAAATTTACGTAAAAACGATCGCGAAACGTGAATGTCAAAAAAA
>JAQFZP010002372.1:0-13923 GCA_034695745.1 Geophilus truncorum | reverse complement strand
CCTGTTTGCAATCCACTGGATGTGATCATGCGGATCAGATCCAATGGATTTGCCATCCGCTGGTGTGAACATGGTATAAGATACCTAAAGTCTACCTTTCGTGTGTTTGTTTGTTTGTTAAGAGCAACTTTCGACCAATCGAATACGAGTTTCGTTTGGCAAAAGATGGCTATTTTCATTTTACGATAATTTTTTTCATTTTTGCGTACAAGAAATTCATTTATTTCATTTTTATTCAATAATATTTACGACTTAAAATGTTTTAAAGTCGATATCACGAACCAGATTTAAATCTTGTCGATGTTTTTAATAATTTCGATTTTTGTCAAAGATATTCAATTTAAAAAAAAAAAAAAATCTACCATCCCACAATATTTTTTATAATTTACAAGAAAAAACGTAAAAAAAAAAAAAAAAAAAAAATCAATGCCAATTTCTCCCTCTTTCCCTCTCCCTTTTTCATTTTTTTATACTCCCACAATCCAGGTGCTTTGCCCACACTTTTCAAGTGAATCAATCTCCATCCACCCACATAAAACTACTTGGCCAAGAGAGCAACTTCGGTGCAGCAATAAATTGAAACCACAACAAACACTAGAAAATGCTAATCTCCATCTACAACTACCAA
This sequence comes from Geophilus truncorum, assembly GCA_034695745.1. Taxonomy (NCBI): domain Eukaryota; kingdom Metazoa; phylum Arthropoda; class Chilopoda; order Geophilomorpha; family Geophilidae; genus Geophilus; species Geophilus truncorum. Next base: position 13,295 of record JAQFZP010002372.1, on the reverse strand, counting down.
AAAAAAAAAAAAAAACCTCTTCACCCTCACTCACCTTCAAAACCCAGACAAAAAAAAATAAAAGAAAGAAAAAAAAAGGAAAAAAAATTACATGTTGCTTCACCCCCTTCGAGAGAACTCGAACATGTGTCAATATTTAAACATTTTTTCCACTTAAAAAAAATGGAATAAAACAAAAGCAGTGCAACATGCCTATCAACAAACTCGGTCTCATAAAAAATTAATTCTTGCCAGCCCAAAAGTGCAGTGCACACCCTTCAAAACGCTTCAATTTAATGAGAGCAACCTTTTGCACTTCACCGTTGCTGCTCTTCAACTCACAACCTTTTCTTGGCCCTCGTTTGATTAAATTTGCAGCCACTTGACAACTTCCTCCTCACGCACATCGCGCCCTACGTAATTAGCAAAGAGCAACTTTTAACACTTGTAAACGCGCGAGTTTCACTCGACTCGACTCGCCCGAGAAACATTCGCGACTCAACCGAAACAACAACTTTCGAATCGACTCCCAACACCTTCTCCAACTTATCAGTCTAGTGTTTTCTGTTTGCCTACACGCCATTTTCCCTTTATTAGGTATATCTGATAAGCCTAACTCCGTCTAACACAAAAAATTCTGATCGAAAAATCATTTTGAAATTTTCTTCAACTTAGTAACCGCAGATTAACGGCAGGTGTCGCGCCTAATTCCGCACCCGAACCCCTTCAACTCAAAACGCCATCACCGCTTTCAATTAGCCTCACTCGCGCCCAAAACCAAGCGGAGCACGCGCCATTAAAACTCATTAGAAAATCCCCGTTAAAAATTCAAAACTTTGCAAACAGCCACTTCGGCCACCTGATAACGGCTCACGTGACCTGTTGGGAGACCCTCGAGTGTTTTCTCAAAAGGTGGCGTCGCTTTTCCACCTCTTTCTCTCTCTCTCTCTCTTTTTTTGCATTTATCAACGGCCGATCGAATGCAGGGACAACGAGTGTGTGCAGGGTGTGTCGGCGAGGGGAAGGGGAAGCCGCCATTACGTGGCATCGGCAATAGGAGTAGTAGTAGCAAAGTATTTTATTTCAAGCCACTGACCTTATCAGCGAGACGGGCCTGGTGGCACCGTGTGGGAGCCACATAGAAACCATAAAGCCCAATTCACCCCTAGAGACGAGTTGAGAAGATAATAGGAAGCCAGTATTTTTCCCCTCGCAGGCCACTATCAAATGACCCTCTTTGGCTAGGCCCCCGCGTGTGTAGGTGACCAGCAAGGCAGCAACCCTCTCCAGTCGTCTCTCTCTCTCTTTCTAGTCTCTACTACTACTACTTCTTCTCCACCCCATCATCGCGACTCGAACCATTGCCAATCCAACGGGTCATTGACAAATACGGGGGAGAGAGAGGGACGAGGAGAGGGGAAGCACTCTATTTCGAAAATAAAATAAGCAGAGACGACCGTGGCGTGGACATTCTATGCTTCGTTGACCAGTCAACTTTACACTTTTCTCCCTTATGTTTTTCCGCCATCGCGTTTTCTGCATTTTTTGATTCCGGTTGAAACAGCGCTTCCCATTTGGTTTCAAACTTGAAATTTTACGGACGTCTATTATGAGAGTTAATATCGCGATCCGTAAAATTTCCCTTTCATAAATCAACCGGAAGTGGCTTAAAATTTAATGTCACCGAAGTACAGAAATGCAGTCAGGAGATGCCGTTAAATATTTGATGCCTTCTAATCAAACCGGAAGTCACTGTAAAATCTGCTCCAAATTGCGTCATGCCCGAATATGATTTTCCTTCTTTGTTGATATTAGGAGCGACTGAAAATGACACTTCCGATTCAACCAGAGACTTGAAATTTTACCCCAAACGACCTCTTGATCTCAATTAGCTATCCAGAAAATGTTAAACCAAAACCGGAAGTATCGCTCCAATCCGCTCCAAACCACATTTCACATTTTGAAGAAAAATAAGACAAGGAGTTACTAAAAGATGATTCGAAACCTGACAGAAGCTAAAAATAAACCTTTCTGATTGATGAGTTACAGTCGAACCCGACAAAGCGAACCGCCTCCAGCTTCTTTTCATCCACTTATCAACTGACCTTTTCGGGTCAAGTGGGGTGGGCCACTCCAAAGTGGTCACCCAAACGCACCCTTCAACCCCAGAGACCCGTCCTACATTTCCATTCGATTCGGCACCTCTAAAAAGAAAGAAAAAAATCCCACTTCAACCTCCCCCACCGCCAAACCAAGGTAAAACGCTCCACATACCTTTCCCGACACCGACACCTCGTGGCGACACTTTGATGTCCCCTTTCTAAAACTTTAATTACATCTCACCTCACCCCGCATTCCGCGCGCCACCCTTTCGACACGCCGCTTGGCACTCGCTCCCCCGCCGCCCGCTTTTTTGTACGCACCCGTGTAAACATAAAATAACCCGGCATTGGCCTGTCGACTCGAATGAAACATCGATTGCAAACCCCTCCGCAACTAGATTGCCTTTTGCACCCGTTACCACGAGCTTTACGCCCATCATCGGCGCTTACTTGACAAAGATTGAGGTGTCACACTGTCATTTCAATTTCGCTCAAGACACGGATCCCTCGCAGCTTACACTTTTCCTATTCAAATTCGCCACAAGCCCCACTTATCCGTCCGCACTCGTTGAATACATCAAAGCCGAGAACCGGCGAGGAGAGGAGGAATTGCAACAACTCGACGAGGACGAAGTTGGCAACTTGTTTTAAACCTCTAGACACATACGGGCGCCATCGTCTTTGTTTTTCCTCTTGAGAAGAAAAAAATTACAAGAAATTGTTTGATACCCTTCGATGATAAGGGAGTGAAATGGGTGGGAGAAAAAATGGGATTAATTTATTACGCGTAAAAATGTAAGAATGAAAGAAGGAGATGGAGAGGGAAAAAAATTACAAGCTGCTAACAAAAAGTCAACACGCACACTCCAGAGCCCCATTTTTCACGCGATTAATGCCAACGGGAAAAACACACAAATCATTAATTCCCCTCTCCACGACGATGGTGAAAAGAAAGTGAAACATCATCATCGTTACCGACCGAAACCACGGTCATTGGTATCTGGATTAGCCAGTGTTTGGATTTGCGTTTCTTGCGTCGAGAATAAAGTTTCCGGGTAAATTTTTTTATTTACTAATACGTAAATACCAAAATTGTCTGATTTAATTAAAAATTACTAGTTTCAATAAAATTTAATTAAAAACCAGTAAAAATTGCATTAATAGCATAGCAACTACTTTGACCGGTCCAAAATAGACAGATGCGCAAATGGCCGAAACGAAAACGAAATCACGTAACGCCATTTTTTCTCAGATTCTATAGTTAATTTCGACCAAAAATTTGCAAATTTTGCAAATTTGGATTCGTAATGAGCAGTTACATCGAAATTTTTACGTCAAAATTTTAAATATTTTTGAAAAAAATGCGTTTTTCATTTCATACAAAATGCGCAAACTGCCTCTGCCTAATATCTCTAAAAATCTGCAAATCTTTAGAAAAATCTTCACAAATCCCACAAATCTAGCCAATGGCATTTGAGTTTGTCAAACAAACTCTTTTTCAATCACTGTCACCACAAATTTATGACGTCATATAACGCTTATGTCAATGTGTAACATTCCATTTACATTACTATCTCATAACATGACGTCAGCAGATCGAAATTGTGTTTCAGCATTACTTATCGTTACTAAATAATACCAATAAATAAAAAAAGTTACAACGCTATTGATTTTAACAACGCACATGCGCAGATCACTTGCCAAAAAAGAAAGGAAAAAAAACATAAGTTTAGCGGTCTGTAATTGTAATTTATACAGTTGTTGATCCCCTCCTGTTTTCGTCGCGACTCCATCACACGATTGAGGGACAGCAAGTCGAGTGCGTCTTTATTTAACGCGCCAAGTATCTCATCAAGCAGATCAACTGACCGAGGAGAGAAGGGCGGGCGGGAGCGGGACCAAAACTCCTTTCTTCTCTTCACTCTTAACATGCCGATTACACGCCAAGTCAAGGTAAAGAGCGGTGGGGAAAGGGGAGGGAGAAACGGGGGTCGAGGGTATAGCCGCCGACAAGGAGAAGAAGGAAAAAGCGCAAAAGTCAGCAGAGAAAAACTCGACTCGACTCACAATCGCAACGCGGGGTTGGAAATAAAGAGGCAAAAGGGGGAGGGTTCGCCAGTACTAGCCTTTATGGGGGAGTTGGACGAGGAAGAAGAAGAAGGAGAAGAAGAGAAGGGGAAGAGTGGATGTGGGGAGAGAAAAAAAGGCAAAGCAAAACAAAAGAGCTGGCAGCCGGACCTAGCCCTACACCTCAGGGATCAAGCACACCTGACTCCAATAAAATCTCCATTATCCCACTAACTTATTCCGCTTGCATCGCCTCCTTCAGGCCCGCCACAATAAAACGTCACGAGGTGGGCAAGAATGAGATAAGTACGTCCCCCTAAATACTGTTTCAAAGTAGGGAGAGAAAGAAAAAAAAAAAGAGGAAAAAAAAGGTGCAAATAAAACTCTTGGTAATTTCAACAAAATGGTACCGGATACGGATCGCTGGCCTTGTTGTGAAAATGCGAAACGATTTAAGCTAAGCTTCGAATTCTGTGGTAAAATGCCTTTTTTTTTTTTTTTTTTAATACTTTGAGAGAAGAGAATTTAACGATTATCGATGGAAATTGCTTTGAAATTGTTTAGGCGCTCTTCCAACACCTTGGGAAAACTCGTGCGCTGCGTGGAATTTGTAACCGAGATTTCCAAGTTGCCTCGAGTCCCAGATCGTGGGTTTTAGTTAAGAGTAAATGCGTCAATGTTTTCAAATAAGGGTTTGTCGATGTTACGTTTAACGTGAAATGTTATTTCAAATATTTTAGCTGTAAACACTGTTAATGCCATGTTGTGCTGTAGTCAATCAATCAGTGGGTAGTTTTTTAACACAATGCTTGCTTTTTTGAAGGCAACTAGTATTTCTTCAGCCATTGGGTGGATTCACTAACAAGTTAACAACATTGTAAAACTCGTAATAATCAAAATTTGTTGTTATTTGCAATAATTTTCAGAATTTAACAACAATCGGAATTCATCAAAATTTTTGATTATTAAGCAACACTAAATTTTTATAGCAAATTAACAAATGTCTAGACATGTTGTTAACGAGATAACAACAGCATTAAACCAAAATGGCAGCACAATTGATTTGTTTCATGATTAAATTTACAATATGTTGTAAACATGTAAACTTACAATAACAATATTGCAACGTTTAAGTTATTTCATTGATTGATACAGAAAAATGCTAAAACAATGATAGCTAATTTTAAAATTTTCTAGAAAATTAGCAATCATTGTTAAATCTTTAGTGAATTACGATTTTAATGCTAATTTGCAACATTGCTAGCTTTACAATATTGTTGTTAGTGAATCCATCTCCAGAAGTCCCGAAATTACAACTTTGCTCTCGAAACATATCTTTATTAAACACTTCTGCCAAAAACGCAGACCTATTTCACTTTTGATTGGTCAATCATCCATCCCTCCGACAATTATCTCAAAGCCCTGATAAAATAAATAACAATGATTGTAAATTCTCCATGATCGCAAAGTCAGCCGCAATCCACGCTTCGTGCATCCCGAGCAGCCATTTTAATCCACGAGCCAATCTGTTCAGCCACCACCTGTGATGTCCTCCCATTTGTCCGAGCCGGGAGTAATCCTGTCATGTCTCGAAGAAACAAATCCTTCTTTCGCTGCAAATGGCTCTTTGCTGCGTCCATGTCCGAGCCCCCACTACAAGCAGCCGTCAAGCCTGAATTGGCTGCCACCAGGGGGAACAAAACACAATAAAACAGAGGTGAAATATGGTGGCAGCAATTTACAACATCCAAATCTTTGGGGACTCACTGGAATTTATCACTGTTCTGCGGTGAATCCTGCCGGCACATCCACCTCACACACCCGGGTTGTAATAAAACCTCTGATGACCTATGTTGCCGGAATACCAACTACTTACATTTCTTTTACTTTTCCCTCCTCCTCCATCTCTCCCTTCCCCGCCCCGCCCTTCCCCAGGTCCTTCTTTCGACGACTTCTTCCGTTACTTTACTCTCATTCTTCATTTTTCCGATTTTCTTTTATCAAATACTTTGGTCCATCACCTACATCTAGTAAATCCAAGCCCCGAAAAAGAGCAGGAAGAGGGAGAAAGAAGAAAGAAAAAGTGCAGTGTCTGTAAGATGTTAGAAGAGAAGTTAAGCTTTCGACTGTATGTGCGGTGCGAATCCTTGGCAAGATTATAACGGGCGGCGATAAAAACCGATTTGGCTCGGCCGCGACTCAAAATGAGCGAGAGTAGATGAAAACTCGAAATGAATCGTTGATGTACGATCCTCCGAGAAAATTCACCCCAAAGATTCTTCACCGCACCTCTTCAAATCGGGCCGACTGATGGCACAAACCCATCGAAACATTCGTCCATCCAAGATACTTCTCTGCAATTCGTAAAACTGTGACCTCAAAACAGACGACATCACCCGTGCCGAAAACACCAAATTCCTCTTCCCGCTTCGACTAATTTATTGCAAACCCTTTTTTTAAAAACCTTAATTAAACGTGCCTCGTCCTTCTTCGCGAACCCGGAAAAAAAAAGCGCAATTCCCAGCGCCCCCGACTGGATAAACCCGTCATCAGCGGCTCAAAACAGACAACAACAAACCTTTGCCTTTGCATTACCTGTCCTAATGGCTTGCCTCTATTCAATCTGTCCCAGCGGTCGCATTGCACTCAATCACCTTTCATTAGACGAGCGACGTATTCGCAAAACATTAACTTGATGTGTGCGACGAGAACCCAAGCCGCTGCTCTTAATTAGTCCGGCCACTACTTTTATGACACTGCTCATCCAAAACGACCCCCTCCTCCGCTGAGCATCATCTCTCTCTCCCTCTCCCTCTCCCCTCCCTAACTTTTATAATAACAACAACAAAACCCATCATCATCATCGGGCATCTTGTAATATATGGAGTGTGATGCGGCCGCAATAAGCCGAGGGCCTTTAATGTAATCCCTGCATAATAATGAGGCAAGGGTGGCGAAGGAGGTGAAAATTGAAATGGCCCCTAATGGCCTACAAGACGAGGCACAAGCTGGTGCGCGCGGCTGTTGCCTATCACCACCTCTCTTCGTGACCTGGTCTCCCCTCGCCCTTCCCAACTACACCACTTCCACTTCCCCCTTGCCGCTCAGACAACTTGTATAACACGCTTTAGTAACGAGATAACAAATTAATAACGACCTTCATAATGAGCCAAGGTTTAACATATGTCGATATTCAATGCGTGCAACGGGTCAAACGCGAGCGTTTTCCGATCCTCATTTTTCCCTTTATAATTATGCATTTGCCCTTTCTTGATAGCGAGTTTTACAAGGGGAAAATTGGTATTAATGAATTGATGTTGTGCTGTGATTTTAACCTTTTATTACCCTAAACTTTTTCTTTATTGTTATTATTATTTTTTTTAGTGGTTTTTTGAATTTGTTATTAAAAAAAGGTCTAACTTTTTTCATTCCCCCCACCTTCGAATCAGTTAAATGGAGCTTTGAAAATGACTTTCGCCCCAACTTTTTTCATCAAAACACTTTTTCCCTCACAAATGACCCAACAAAAAATTACGTGCTTAAAATTAATAGTATTTTTTTTCGCCCGCAAAGCTAAAAACACTTTCTCCACTTCCAAATTGCAAAACCCAAACTCACATTTAAGCCTAATTAAAGACATAGTAACTAACTAAAAAAAAAAAAAAAAAAAAAAATTAAACAAATACATTTTACATCTAAACCCATAAAAACCAATCATATACTCCACAATCTTTTTTATCAATATTCACCATCCACCAGGGTAAATAAAATTAAAAAAAAAAAAAAACCAAGAAAAAAGTCGCAAAAACAGCGCCACCAAGCAACCACCTTAATGACGAGTCTCGTCTATTGAATTCTTCTCCCTCACGCTGCGTAATCAAGTAGTTGTCTCTCTTCCACTCGCGAGGGTGTTAATGGCCAACGGCAGCGGGGGCTTGGCCCGGCGGCAAATTGGCAGGCTTAACGCACCAACACTTCCCACTACCACACACACACACACACACTCACCTCACCACACCCTCTCCACCTCCACCCCACCCTTCAAACACGCTGCGAAGATGCGCCAGTGGAAAACGCAGCTGCTAGCTCAGTTTGTTGACTTTGCGTTAATCTTGAATAATGTATCTCGCCAAACCACCTTCACATTGATTTCCACAATTGCGCGTGTCTGTCATCGTCAAATAACCCCCCGCAACAAGAAAAGGCGTGTAAAAGTGCACATCTCTTTCTCTCTCTTCTCTCTCTCTCTCTTTCTTTCTCTCTCTCTCGGCGCAGCGCTAATTGAGGCAGATGGCAGGAAGCAGGGCGCCTCATCAAAACCTCGTTTGAGCCGCTGCTCCAACCTGGCCCCGTCTCCTAACCAGTGTTCGCCCATTAAATTCCGCGCATTTGGACGCATAGCATTTTGATCACGGCAACGAATAGAGATTAATAGTGGAGTTGGTGATGACAGATTCGCGGATTAACGAGGCCATTATTTCATTCCTCCGCCTCTCCTCCCCCATCTCCAAACCTCGTCTATCAATTCGGGCGCAATCCTTGGCAAACACGCATCTCTTTCATCAATTTCATCGCTCGCTAAACGTGTATCCATCACGGAGTCGACTATTCTAAATTGCCCGATCAAACCCTTTCTTTCCCGCCACGAGTTCCAAGTATCTCATTCTCACTCTTCATTGGTCGACGAATTCAGTTCTTCGTTTTGTATTTCTATTGCATATGTTGGTCGATCTCTTTCATTTTCTTTTTAAATACAGTCGACCCCGTTGTAACGAACTCTGATGTAGCGTAAACCCCGTTCTAACGTAATTTTTATTTTTTACCCCGGTAGAAGATTGGCAGCTTAATACGTTCGGATGTAGTGTTATTTTTTAATTGTTCCAAAAAATGACGCAACATCGAGGTTCGACCAGTTGCATCAATAAAAGTTAAAGTTAACCAGTGTTTGACCAATGTTAAAAGTCATCCCTACTTCGCTATACAGCCGCTCGTTACACAACATTTCGCTACAACAACCTGTTCAAATTATAGTTCAGTTTCGATTTACATATAGCCAAAATATCAGAAAATCGCCTATGAAAATAAATGATTCGTTACACAGCATTTCGCTTTACAGTCAACTTTTCAGGACTGTATCTCGGCCATACAGCGAGGAATAGATGTATTGTTAATTTCAGCTTAAATTTTAGCTTTTGTTGATGCAAGTGGTATTGGATTTACAACATCTTTATTCCAGACGTCCACTGACCTCGAGCCACAAACTACAATTACAATCTGAGGCTAGAAAATGAGTACAATAAAAGATTCTTTAAATTTTCCTCGATTTCTTATATCTTCGACGAAAATGTCGGACTGGTTGGTTGAGCGCTTTAATAATTTTCTATGACGAGTGTGTTTTGGGTGGCAAAGCTTTTATCCACTGATGAGATGGTGATTGGAGCGGCGTTCCCTACAAAACAACAGCTCCGTTCGCCGTCTAATCACAAATGGAAGCGACAATTTACGAGCAAGCCAAAAAGCAAACACGTGATATGACAAATTCATTTCCCCATTTCTTAACTCGTACAACTAAAGTCAACACAAACATTGGTTTCGACTCGCTGACTTCGGCACCGCCAAACCAACCTTTTCTGCATTTATTAATATCGAAAACTTTTCCTTTGCGCGATGCGACGTGTCCACTTCCCAATTTGTCCTCGCTCCACTTCACTTTTGGACACGTGTGACGTTGCCAAATTATACTGAACAAACAGCTCGACACTCGCCTTGCCTTCCTCGTTCCCCTCCCGTCCCCTTCGCTGCCTCCTACCAACTTCTTACGATCAAATTACTCGACAAACTGTTTTGACGGCCTCGCCAACAGGCAACAAACGTCAATTCCTACTGATAACCTTAACCCGACTCGCACTTGTCACACAAACAACAACAACACCGGCCTCTTTGTGCTTATTTTTGGCCAAATCAATTTTACACACAAATCCAACATTTTTAAAAGTCCAGCAGCAACTTCAGTAAAATTTGCAACGTTTCAACAACAAATTTAATTATTGTCTTACTTGACCGAACACGTGACATGTGAACTTGGGTCAGTTCGTTTACTTGGCTTCGTTAATGGCTTTTAGACATTGGGCCAGATTCGCTAGATGGGTTCGTTTATTATTTACACAAGTATAAAATCCCGTGCAAAACAGTTGTGTAAAATAAGCATTTTTTTTTTTATCTAACTTGAAAAAACAGTGCCCAAAATTGTGCAAATGTCGATTTACACCAGTTTTAACTTGATTTACACATATATTAAAAATATATAGACCCTTCCACTAACAATTCTAAGAAAAGAAAAGAAAAGAAAAGAAATAAAGTAGAATTGTTTCTCACGACATTCACAAAAATTTTTAAGTTAACATAAGCCAGAGCCACACAAAGTGGCTCAAATTAATCTTAAAATGAGCAAAAGATTTAGTTCTAATTTTAATTAAACTCTGTTGCCAGCTTTAATTAATTGATGAATACGTAGCACTGACCGCTCTATTCGAGCAATTGTATTACATTTTTATTTAATGAAAAATTCTTTAATAAACTTCGATTATCTAAAATTTCTTGACCGTTTCAACATTAAATTTTAGAAACGGTCAAGAAATCTCCTTTTCAAAATCAATCCTAAAAGGAAAGGTATTTGTTCACCATGATTGCCTTTAGCCCTACAGTATCCTAACAACAACAACAACGCAGTTCGTTAATCAAAATTCCTCAGTCCCAATACTTCATCATTCACTTGATAAAAATTTCCCAACGTTGGAAAGCTTAATAAACAATTCTTTCTTAACCATTCTCGAGAAACAGAAATAAAAAAATTTCAAAAGGCTAGAAAATGGCTTCAAGTGTCCACGCCAGTATATTCATCAGGCTCGGTCAAGCGAACCCATTTCGCAGTTTTCTCCCTCGCTCCTGTGATGCTTTTCCTTCACATCCGAAATGAATTCTCCCCTCTAACATGTCGAGCAAATGCAACCGCAAACCCGAGTATTGGGTGTGGTGGCGGAGCACTGACCACTTGTCACAGCTGGACCTCGCTAGCGAAAAGAGAAAAGTTGTGTCTGTGAAGATGCAGTCAAGTGGCCATTGCGGCCAAAAGAGAAGCCAATGGGCTCCTTACGGCCAGAAAATGAAGTGCACGCATCGAATGGAATACAATGGAATGGCCGCAGCAACAAACCATAACATCCACTTCACCAAAATTGAAACTCCCACCATCCCCCACACCCCTTTTGTATCCTAACATTCACCCAAATGCTTATTATCCCAATAAGACGCAACCGTTTCTCAAGTTCACAGATAAAATAACTTTTTTTTAAAACTTCTAACAGAAGTTGCCATTCTTATTGAAATTGAAATTATTCGACAATTCTTTTAAACATGAAACAAATTGACTAAAACCATTTCTCAACTATATTTCCTTACGAGGTGAGTAAAATCATTCTTAAAATGAGCAATCGATTTACTTCTAATTTTAATAAAAATCTCATGCAACTTGCTCAATTGATAAACAGAACTGAGCATTCTATTCTCAGCTGCTGTATTTTCTCAAATAAAGCCCGGGTTGCAAATAGGGCGTACCTCCGAATTTGTTACACATAGGTTCTTTAAGAGTGTTTTAGCATTGTTTGTAACAATAACAATGTTTAAATCAACATTCAACACCTTTAAATATAGAAAAATATTGAGAAAAAATGAAAAAAATTTGCAAAAGGCCATGGGAGCGCTATTTGAGAAAATACTATATTCTCATTCTTAGCCTAAATTAAGCAATTGTCAGTGAATCGATTCCAACATCTATTTAAAACTCTTCCAACACTAAAATTAATCAAGCCTTTAATACTGAATTTATCGACCAGAGCACAGACCAATTTTTTAGCCTAAAAAATAATACATAACGAGTTACAGTATAAGCCCCTACCGAGTACCGACCAATCTGGCATCCACCACCCACGCAAAAAAAAAAAAAAAAAAAAAATTCAGCATAGAATAAAGAATGTGGGTGAGTGAGGTGGGAGAGCACTCCCCCCCCCCCAGCTCTTCGGTCGAGCAGACCCGAGCCGGTGTGCAGTCACCAGTTGAGCTGTGATGAATGGTCATGCAATCAGAAGGGGCCGGTGCACACCCCCGCATACTGCCCACTTGCTCTTTCCCTCTTTTCCGTCGTTGTGCATTCAATATATGTGCATACCTGACCCGCCAGCATGCCAAATTAGGGGTGGAGTGGCGAGCCATGATTCTCGAACCCTCTGAATGGCAAATCATGGCTGCTGATGCAGAGCTTGACATGGCCGGCGAGTGAGAGAGAGAGAGAGAGAAAGAGAGAGCGGCCACCCCGCACATGCCATACCGCCGATATTACATGTGTGGTCAGCCCGGCGAGAAATTCACTCGGCCTCGAATGTGAATTGCAAAAGAGAAAACCCTCTTTATACTTTGCTCCACTCGCTTCACCTTCCTCCTCCTTTTCCTCCTCCCCCGCACACCATCATAACCCACATACATACCGAAAAAGAGTCACATACGCAACTTTGTGTGTATTGCCTAAAAAAATATATATGTAACCACGTGCTGCCAAAGGCATTGCAAAGCGACGGTCACTATACATTTCTTTTTTAATATTATTTTATTCCAGTCGCAATAATAAAAATAACAAAAAACCCCAAGGGACGCGTAACTTTTAATCAAAATACTTGCGGTCGAAACTTGCTACAGCGAAGTAACCCGATGTAACAAATCGTTTCGTTGTAGCGAGAGTCGAGACGTGGGACGTTCTAAGAAATAGTGACAATAAGTGAAATTCATCCGGTGTTAGCTTTGCTTAATTGAGGAATTCGATTGAGCATTTAGTAACCATTCATATTAAATAAAATCTCCAGATTTTTACATATTTTAATCCCGTAAGTGTTGAATGTTTATTTTAGCATTATTATTGCTAAAAACAAATGCTAAAACACTCTACGTACCGCTATATATGTAACTGTACGTAGTCAAAAGTGTGTGTTTTGATGTTTTTAACAATTGCGTTAATTAAGACCAGGGATGTGTATTGAAATAATTTTGATACCAATACCAATACCAATACTTCAGTTTTAAAAAATATGAATACCAATA